>QBDW01005223.1:0-158037 GCA_003261595.1 Maconellicoccus hirsutus | reverse complement strand
GAATATCACCTCAAAAACATACCATTGCTGAGAAAATTTCGAGATCGAAATTCGACTGAACACACAGTAATAGATAGAGCAAAACTGATCATTGCAATAGATTCCTCAGGTCCGATAACCTAGTAATCGACTCCTCACACGCCTCAATACTCCCCTTGGGGCTCAAAATAATCGAATTTTTGTAATTTGTTAGATTTTAATTTGACAAACATGTACTGCCATCTTGTAAGCAGAGTACATTCAAATTTAGATTTTAATTTTAATTATTTTAGGCCCCAAAGGACGTATTGAGGCGTGTGAGGAGTCGATTTCTAGGTTATCGGACCTGAGGAATCTATTGCAATAATCAGTTTTGCTCTATCTGTTACTGTGTGTTCAGTCGGATTTCGATCTCGAAATTTTCTCAGCGATGGTATGTTTTTTATGTGATATTCGTGATCAGCGACCTCGACTTAGTAAAATGAGACTAATTTCGCGAAAATCCGCCGGTTAGAACGGCAGTAATCAATCAATGTAGTTTTTTGCATATGTTGGAGGGGTTGCATACCTAAAGGCGTAAAAGGTAGAGACATACGTAATTTATGTAATTAATTCATTACTGCCGATCTAACCGGCGGATTTTCGCGAAATTAGTCTCATTTTACTAAGTCGAGGTCGCTGATCACGAATATCACGTCGAGAACATACCATTGCTGAGAAAATTTCGAGATCGAAATCCGACTGAACACACAGTAACGGATACAGCAGAACTGATTATTTCAATAGATTCCTCGGGTCCGATAACCTAGTAATCGACCCCTCACACGTCTCAATACACCTCTTGGGGCTCAAAATAATTGAATTTTTGCAATTTGTTAGCTTTTAATTTGACGAACATGTGCTGCCATCTTGTAAGCAGAGTACATTCAGATTTAGATTTGAATTTTAATTATTTTGGGCCCCAAAGGGCATATTGAAGCGAGTGAGGGGTCGATTACTAGGTTATCAGACCCGAGGAATCTATTGCAATAATCAGTTTTGCTCTATCTGTTACTGTGTGTTCAGTCGGATTTCGATCTCGAAATTTTCTCAGCATTGGTGTGTTTTTGAGGTCAGATTAGTGTTCGGCGACGTCGACATGATAATATGAGGCATTTTTCGCGAAAATTCGTCAGTTAAAACAGCAGCTATCAACTAATTACTTTACGTGTTGTGTAAGTTGCATATTTATTTGCTTGTAGGCAGTAATTTACGTAACATGATCGTTTCAACGTGATCTATTACGTAGATCATCGATCATGGTGTCGAATGTTACTAAATCGAGGTCGCTGATCACGGATATGATGCCCCTTTTGTGTATTTCTTTCGCTTTCGTGCAATAACATAAAATTTTTAGAAAAAATTGCGCTATTAGTAATATTTTTAAAATTCTCAGTACTACGAATTCATGAATTTTTAACTCATTGTACCAATATGTTTGTTGGATACACCCACAGCTTATTGCAATTGTTTTATCATTTTACAGATATCACAGCGAAGAGCTGAAGATAGGCAAAATTACATCTTTTAATATCCTGCATACACCCGAGCAATATTCAACCTGTTAAAACGTATTTTTCACAATTTCACAAACAACACATCGCAACACGACTTCCAATTTCCACATAATGCATCACACTAACAACCCATAAATTCAATAATACGATTTATTTTTAAAAAATACACAATTCTTGTATTTATAAATTACCACAATAATGTTCAAAAACGTAAATAATCTAACAGAGCGTATTCAAAAATACATCAAAAAACTACATTAATTTGGCCATGATACTCGGATCTGGAGAAAAACTAAAAAAAAACTCAACTTCTTAAATAAAATGAGCAATTTCGAGACCAAATAAGATCGGCAGTTGACAACGTTATAACGCGGACGTGATTTTTAAATCTAATTAATATCACAGTTTATTTACATTTCGCATCGATTATACACTTTACATTATGAAAAAAAAAAGAATTATACAAACAATCTATCATTTTCGTTGAACTTTCACGAGATAGTACTTAAAACATAACTTTTACAATGTAAATGCGTAAGAACATATGTCACATTTATGGCCTGAGAATTAAAAAATAATATAAGATCGGTAGGTAACTTACAACATAAACGATTATAATTTTTATAACGAGAAAAAAAAAAACATTGAAATTACATTCGCTATATCCAATTTCACTTTGCAACAGAGCTTAAAAACTAAAATCTTAAACATTTTAATAAGCGTACGTAAAGAATGTTTTTTAAATTTAGAACAAAAAAAAATACCCCTTCGATACGTGGGAAATATTTGTTTATGTAAGCGTAAACTTTTCCATAGACGATGAAAAAAGAATCATTTTTTAATATGTATAAAATATACATTCGCAGTCTACTTTATCGTAACGCGAGTACTCATTTTATGAGCACCTTACGTTAATAATATTTTTAAAATATTTCAAAATACATAAACCGTAATGTTCTTATATATAACGATTTGTAAATTTTTTCATTACTTTTTTCTCAGTCTTTTTAGATAAATTAGTGCCGTATCGAATACTACTTGATTATCGAATATAATAATGCTATTTATATAAACGTCAATATACAAAGTAGACTTCCTCGAAAAACCTGCGTAATATTGCCTGGTCAAATCGTACATAACGTATGTACAATTGTAACGGAAACAAAAGGAAGGAAACGTATTGATAAGGCCTCTTTAATATAAACGTTATGTAATTTTTCTCAAAAACGCCAACACATTGTTATCAAGATTCGTAATCATGACTTTTTTCGGCATTACTAGTGTAAAATTCAATTTAATATTTTTTCCAATTTATTTCACGCGATGGTAATTGTGATTTATTTATGCATCGAAATAAACCATCTTCACGTGATAAAATTTACAGGAATGGAAATTCCTTTCCATAATTCAACTACATATTTTTTTTAATTTCTCAATTTCTTCAAAATGAATAAATTATATTTTTTGAAAATTATTCTACCCGTCGAAATAAATTAATTTCATTAAAATCGTGAAACAAATTATTAAATTTGTTTCACGAATACTAGACTACACATTCGAGTGTATTGGCTAAAAAAAAATTACATAAAAATTTTCTAAAATTTTATAAATTCTCGATAAACTAACGTAGTCGTACTAGAAAAAAAAATATAAAAAGGTTACAATTCCATTAACAAAAGTCTCACAATAAATTTCCAAAATATCGACAAATCCAACTCCGAGTTGATTTTCGACTCCTCGATTGTAGAATTAGTCAATCGTATCCATTTCGAAAGGACCAAGGCACTACGGTATTTTTCGAGAAAAAAAAAACACGATCGATAAAATATACATGATAAATGAAAAAAATAAAGAAAAAACGACAAAATGGTAAAAAAAAGTTAACTCTACGACTCGTATAACAATCTTAAAACTTGACATCCTGCACGTCAGTCGGCGTTTCGGGTTTTTCTTCGTCCGAATTCACTGGTAGCATTTTCTCGACTCCGGTCGAGCACGCGGTCATCTTGGTCGTATTGGCTGGCATAATGGCTGATTCTTTGGCAACGATCCATTCCAACGTGGTGATCGCATGTTCGACGCATTCGGTTGGCGAATTGGTTAACATACAAATATGCTTGAACGTATCGTAATCTAATTGCGCTTTCAGGCCTTTTAACGCCGATACAATGCAAGCTGTCGCAATCGTAGACGGTTTCATCCGCATGAATTCGCATTCTGAAACAACAAATTTACACGTGAGTTCGAGTAAAAAATAATAAAGAGGTAAATGTCTCGTAATAAAAACGCATTTAATTGTAGTAACAAGTCGCCAAACCCGTATAACACGAATAACCGACGATATAAATAATAATATCGTAAAGGTAAATAAACCGCGACGTAGTACGCCAGCGATCACACTTGAAAAGGAAACATTGTCTTATTAAAAACCAGCCAAACGCGAGAGATTACCCAGTTCGACGTATTTTTAATTGGCTTGCCTATACGAGAAGTAATAATTACCGGGGGTAATAGCTTCGTTATAAATGCCTCTTTCTTCCTTATTTTCGACTCCTGTTCTTCCCTTTTTTTACCGTGCATATGCCAAAAAGAAACCAGTACATAAAAAATAGAGGTTTTCGAACTTGAATTATTCGCCCGGAGGCTTTTCCGGCTCCGCCGCCGCCCTCATAAGTTCCGTCGTCGTTTCCGATATCATACCGTCGATTTTTCGAGATGTTTATATTGAGTTTTTTAAATATATGACCAAATTTCCATTTCCTTTCCTTCCTCAGGTAAACCAGGGAGGACCTACTTTCAGCGAAATTATCGAGTACCGATGACATACCCCTCCCTCTACTTCTCCTATCACAGAAATCGATGACATTTTCAGCTGTTGGAGTCTAATATTAAAATTTCGTGTAATTTTTCGCCACAATTAACAAAACTTCAAATTTTGGAAAATTTGCCAAAAATTAAAAATAAAGTAAATTGAAGAAAAATTGCCAAAAAGTCACGAAAACTGGCTGTTTTGTTTAGAAAGAACCCATCGACATATCACAGAGTCTTATTCGAGAAAGGCGAACTCTTCAATGTGGATTATCGTGATAATTTATTGTCCGGGGGAGGGGAGGATTAAAAATTAAAAATGCCTCGAAAAACGTAAAAATCAATTTATTTTTCTATTTTCAACATTTGTAGTACCAACGATTAAAAACTGTGATTTTTGTGAGAAGGGGAGAGCAGATTAGAAGGAAAATCTTGAAAATAGAAAAACTGGAATAACGTTTAAATGAATATTATTCTGGTTTTATATGTTTTTGTTAATTTTTTAAATATTTTTAGACTCCTTTAACTTAAAAAAAAAAAAAATACTAGCTGAAGTTTTTAATGCCTTTTTGGAGTATTTTTGTTTTTATGTTTTTTTTTAACACATGCTGAAATTTCTGGTAATTTTTCGAGGTATTTTTTGATGATTTAGGATATTTTTTGTATATTTTTCAAATATTTGTTGACCATTTTTTTTAATTTAAATAAAAAAATTCTTACTGAAATTTTTAATGACTTTTTACAGCATTTTTTGGTAATTTAGGAAGTTTTTTGTTCATGTTTGCAATATTTTTTGAACATTTTTGTTTTCTTAAATACCTGCTGAAATTTTTAATGTTTTTTGGGAGTATTTTTGGTGATTTAGGATATTTTTGGTATATTTTTAAGATATTTTCGACTATTTTTGTTTTTTTTTTTGAATAAAAAAATATTTTTAATGACTTTTTACAGCATTTTTTGGTAATTTGGGACGTTTTTTGTTCATGTTTGTAATATTTTTTGAACATTTTTGTTTTTTTAAATACCTGCTGAAATTTTTAATGCATTTTTGGAGTATTTTTTGGTGATTTAGAAAGTCTTTTGTTCGTTTCTGAAACATTTTCTGAGCATTTTTGTTTTTTTGTTTTTTTTTTCAACACTGGCTGAAATTTCTGGTAATTTTTCGAGGTATTTTTTGTATATTTTTCAAATATTTGTTGACTATTTTTGTTTTTTTTTGAATAAAAAAATGCTTACTAAAATTTTTAATGACTTTTTACAGCACTTTTTGGTAATTTGGGACGTTTTTTGTTCATATTTGTAATATTTTTTGAACATTTTTGTTTTTTTAAATACCTGCTAAAATTTTTAATGCTTTTTTGGAGTATTTTTGGTGATTTAGGATATTTTTGGTGTATTTTTAAGATATTTTTCGACTATTTTTGTTTTTTTTGAATAAAAAACAGTTACTGAGATTTTTAATGATGGTTTTTTATTTATTTTACTAACATTTTTTGGCCATTTGGACATTTAAAAAAAAAATACTTGCTAAAATTTTTGGTAATTTTTAGGGGTATTTTCTGATGATTTGGGACATTTTTTGTATGTTTCTGTAGTATTTGTTGACTATTTTTGCTTTTGAAAAAAACAATACTTGTTGAAATTTTTAGTAATTTTTTTGGGAATTTTTTTAGTGATTTGGGAAGTTTCTAGTGATTTTTTTTATTGATTCCTCAACTTCTGACAAGTTAGCACCAAAGTACCCCGCCATTTTAGAATTTGCCCCAAAACAATAAATTTAGATGAAAAAAAAAGAAAAAAGGGAAAATTTTGATTGATTTTGTGAGATTACCGTCATATAAAATAGTCAAAGAAAACCTCCTTCCCTCTCCTTAGGCCCAATGACGAAAAGCATCCTAAAACACCATCATCTTCATCATTTCCACCGTTGCTTAAATTTGTTTCAAGACGACCAGCTTCTGTGGTCCAAAATTAGAAATCTCACGAGGTGAATCTAATTTATACCCCTCTATCCCGCTGCTCTTCTATTATTTAATTTTCACGCATAACATCTCCTTCGGTGTTAAATCCCTTCAAAGGTTTTAAAAATATCGATATTTCGGATTTCCTGGTTTCCACGAATAATGGAATTAAAATAAACAATAAAATTGCGCGAAAAACTAGGGTAGCTGGACGCTGACGAAAATCGTATAATAAATTACCTATCTCGTCGTGTTCTCAAAAAGGGGGGCACCTGAGTTCCCCAAAGGAAATCCGAACCAGCCCCGTTCTATTGATTTACCAGATAACACGCTCGATTCCAGGTGCCTTATCGAATAATGCAATTGGCGTGCACCGTCGTACAGATTGCAATACGATTTCTCCCCTCCTCCGGCGTCTAATCATTGCTATCGTATTCGACGTTCGCGTATATACGTGTACACGACGACGAGAATTTATCTGCTGTAATCTACACGACGATTGCGTTGTATCACCTGCCCAAAAAAAAAAAGCGACGCAGTGGCCCTTATAGTTTTACGTTTCGATGGAGTCGTGAAGTCGTCGTCGCCGTCGCGAGACCAATATCCACAAAACTTAGGTACCACAAATAATATCCGCACCCAGGGTATAATTTACATAAAATTATTGTTCCTGTGTCTGCGTCGTCGTTTGCTGTTTCCTATAGTAACGTGCTCGCGCCTTATACGATACCACGTACATAACGTCGTATATATTCACATACACGTACGATCATGTGCACAGGTAGAAGTACCATCTCGCATTATCGACACAATGTAATATTAAAAAACACGAAATTTTTACCAAGAAACGCGAACATTAAATATGGTTCACGAAAATTACACCATTTTTTCGATACATTATCGTAGAATAATTTTTATTTATACGCTTTCGTCATTTCTCGGCGCTCTCTCGCCAAGGTGGAATTAAAATAATACACGTACCGGATGTATAGCGCTGATTAAACTTTCGGCCGTTGAGCCCGTGACGACGGTGCTGATAATACAAATTACCAACGTTTACACACATTGTAAGTAAATATTGAGAAAAAAATACGAAGAAATTGCCCGCCTCACGAAGTGATTTTGTTTCGTTTACAAGGGGCAAAGAGGCTAATCTTCATTTTTTTCTATTTTTTCGAGGCCACGTACCGAGCACATGTGTTCAGAAAGTTCTCTTCGTCGGCTTCGTTACATTTGACACAATTTCGTCGTGGAAAAAATCCCAAATCCGCGCCCATCTTTTATCGTGAGTACAATTTATCGATAGAGTTTTGCCGGAAGGGGGCAGGAAACGTGTTGAGATAACGCATGGGAAAATATTTCAACGAAAAATCACTCGTTTTCCAAGTCCTGGAATTTTTGGAATTTGTCGCAGGTGTTACGATGAAAATACCATTGTAATTGTGTCACAATTCTTATCAGTTTTGGTATCGGTTGGTCGCCGGAATATTGATTCGGAGACGGAAATACGCGTGAGAGAAATTTCGTAAAAAATTGCCGAATTTTGGTCAACCATTGAAAATTACCTTCTATTGAAATGTCACAAAGATGTCGACTAGATTGAATTCAAATAGATTAGCTAAAATTGAAAATTTTTCATATCCCCTCCCATTGAACTCATAGGGATTTGTTAAATTCACTGGTAACTTGCACCAAGCAGCTCTTCAAATGTGCAATCTCGTTCATCTTGATCGATTCATTCAATCATTCGTAATCCTATATTATTTTCAATTGTGTACTTTTATCCGACTATTAGACATTAGTAAATGTAAAATTTAATTAATACTGATGGCGATTTTTAAGATGGAATTAAGAGATTTTTTCGAAAATTTTAATGAAGGTGATGGTATTTTGTTTGTTCCATTTAATGAATTTGAGAAGAAACTGCAACTTGCAGGATACTCGAATAAGAGTTACGTTTTATTCCCAACGTGTGATTTTTGTGTGTGATTTTTTTTTTTACGTACGGAATTTTTTTTACTATATAAGTACTTTCGTTTCGTTTTTTAAACATTTCATTCAAATACAAGATTGAATTATAATATTTCATTTACATTCATCATTTTATACAATTTATCAATTTTTATACTCATTAGAAAAAAACTCGTCATTTGATTGTAGGAGACTGTACCCTTGAAAAAAAAATTACCAGTTCGTTCGCGGTGGTGCAAGTTACCAGTGAATTTAACAAATCCCGAACTCATATCACGTTCATTTGTACCCCTGCCCCCTCTCCATTTCTAAGAATTTACGTTGAAACCATGATCGGAGCAGTGTTCCCAGAAGATTAGGACTAAAAATCGCCAAATTCCAAGTTTCAATTCGCCCAAGGTCACAATTTCCAAAATCGCCTAAAATAGCCAATTATTTCGCCTAAAGTCTCCCAATTCGCGACTAGTCGCCTAAAGCCCTTTTTTGGGCGATTTTGACATTCTCGAGTCGCCCATGTTGCGATAAATCGCCTAATCTGGGAGCACTGGTCGAATAAACAACAATACTATATTTTAACCCCCCCTCCCCTTCCTCCTACTGTTCGATTTATTTTGTTTTTATCGACTTCATTCGTCGAAAAATTACTTCAAATTCAAAAATCCTATTTTCCTTGGAAAAACTACGAATTTTATTAAATATTTTATTTTTATGGTAAAAAATTCAATTTATCGAAATGATCGATTAGAACGAAAATAATTACAACCTGATCAATTGTGATTGCTGATCACAACGTTTCAACGTGGTTTTAAGAAATAGTGTAAAATAATCTAGGAACTTATAATTACGATTAACTATTTTTGTAAATGATTTTGACGCATTAAAATGTTTACATAATTTTTTGGTAATTTTTAGTATTTTCAGTCATTTTTTCAGGCAATAAATTTACTAGTTAAATTTAATTTTTAAAAAATGCATTTTTTTTTAAATTTTCCTCAAAAAAAAAATCTTTTTATCATTTAATTTTGTCAACTACCGCCCCCCCCCTCAATCAATCTGTGATAAACTGGGCTTTACATTTTTTAGAATATTTCAAAATCGTTGTGATTAACGAGTGCCCGAAAAAAAAACGAATCACTCAAATTTACTATTTTTTCACATTTTGAGGAAAAAAAAACAAAGAAATTCATAAAAAATTGTAGTTTTGAAAAAAATGTGCAAAAATTTACGCTAAAAATCTCAGATGTACTGAACTGGTTCAATTTTTGCTAGAAAATTTTTTTTTGTAATTTTTTATTTTTTTCATATTTTTTTAATTTTAAGCATTTTTTAAAATGCATCCCTCCTCTCCTCCCGCCTTTTTAACTAAAAAAAGTTAAAGTTTCTCATTTATTGCGCATATTCTTGAAATTGCTGATTTTTGACGATGTCGATGACCTTTTTTTTTTACGAATTAATGCAAAATTACGACTATGACTATTTTTATAATTTTTTTCGATTTTGTCATTAACTTGAACAATTACGTTGCATTTATTATTAGAATTAAAACACTTCCTCCTCCCTTTTCTCCCCTTCGACGCTTATTTCAATTCCCTTGATTATCAAACACAGAAAAAAAAACACCAATACATTGAATCATTAAGACAAAAAAATATTATATATACCAACAATTCTACATATATAATATTCGATTAGATTGAGAAATTTTTGTGGTCTAAGGGGTTCGCTTTCGAGGCGTTGGTTAGAGCCTGGGAACGATACGGTACATAGAGGAAGTGGCTAATGATAGGTTTATACGCGACGTCTGAGGAATGCGTTTTTGGTAAAGAGAAAAGAGAAGAAAATGGTAATAAGAATCGAAATCGTACGGAAAGAGAAGGGAAAAAATGTGGGCCGAATAAACGAACGATTTGTAAGGGTTGAAAGACTGATTAGG
Organism: Maconellicoccus hirsutus; assembly: GCA_003261595.1. Lineage (NCBI taxonomy): Eukaryota > Metazoa > Arthropoda > Insecta > Hemiptera > Pseudococcidae > Maconellicoccus > Maconellicoccus hirsutus. The sequence goes on along the minus strand of QBDW01005223.1, from coordinate 147,829 downwards.
CAAATTAAAGAAGAATATTTAAAAAAGGGAAGAGTATTTCCTTCTTTTTTCGTCGTGTAGTCTGGCGCGAGGGTTGGAAGGGGGTTGAAACGGTACCGCGACGCGAAATACACGTCTGTCGGTGAAAAGGGTTAATAATATAGAGCGTGATTTTTGGACGGCGTGTGAGAGAATACTGTCACCGAAGTGTACCAATACGGGATCAGGAAGTAGGCGGATTTTTCTCAATTGTAGGCCACTAGAGTAGGTGTGCGTTATGGAGTGGAAAAAATATGCTTTTTCTGTGGAAAATCTTCGATATGGGAAAATTACGACGAAGGGTGGTTTCACGGAGTCGCTAACATCTGCGTGTACATTTCGTATGTGATCTTTGGACTTGTGGGTAAATTGGAAATTTTCTGGAAAACGGATATTAGCAATGGGTCGAAGTTCAGATGGAGATACGGGTATTATAAGGTGGTACGTGTTTCCTCCGCGATGTCCGTAGCTATTGTTTGGTACATATTTTTTTCAAAGAACATCGTCCAATTGATCGATGCCAATTAACAAGTGTTGGTCGTCCCATGAGGGCATTTCCTTCGTGGATGTTTCGGTGAAATGTGATTATTTACATCCAGGATTTTACATCGCAAATACATAAAAAGAGATAGCTTTGGAGGTGTTGGGAAACGTGCGAAGATATCAGCTTAACTATGGTTATTGTGACAGTTTGAGCACGACTATGATTTCAACGTAAAAATAAAATGTGTGTCAGAAGGTGAATCATGTAGTGAATTTTGATAAAAAACGAAAACTCGAGTTGCGCTGGTTAAATGTCGCGTCGCCGAAGCTTTTATCTGTTGACAGAGCGTATAAATTCGCCGGCGCGACTGATTAGGTGAACTCGGAGGTGACCAATTTCAAATAATGGAGTTGATAAGAGTTTCTGTGCCGGATGAGCATAGTTCAAAGTGCCGAGTGGAACATGTGATAGAATTTCAGAAACGTCGATTCGTGCAAATGGATTTCAGATTTCGTTATTTTGGGCAATATTTGTCGTGAAAAATTTTTTTTATTGAAGGTTTAAAATTTTTTTGCTCATCAGAATTTTTTTTAATTTTTGCCGAATTTGCTTTAAAGATCGCAATTTTTAAGAAGCCTAAATTCGGTTATATTTTTTGGTTTTAATCAAAAACCGAACGATTTTGACAAAAAAAAGTAGATTTTTATATTTTAGGATTTTTAGCTAGTTTGTTCAAATCGAAATTTTTTTTATTTTTCAAAATTTTCTAAACAAACAATTTTTTTGCTCAATTCAACTGTTAAAATAAAAAAAAATGAAAATAATTCTGAAAAATTTTTCGATTTTAAACGAAAATTTTAGCATAAATTTTGAAATTTTCTCTCGATGAATGTAACTAGTGAATCGAATTGAATTTAAAATAAAATAATACAATTGAAATCGAAAAATTTTTCAAATACGTAATATCAAAATCATTAGAAAAAATAAAATACGTTCATTAAAATTCATATTATTTCTTATGAAAAGTTTTTTTTTCATCATTTTCCAAACAAACAAATTTTTTTGTTTAATTCAGCTGTTAAAATTTGAAAAAAACAAATTAATTCTGAAAAATTTTCGAATTTAAATGAAAATTTTAGTATAAGTATTGAAATTATCTCTCGATGAATAATTTTAGTAAATTGTAAATTAAATTAAATTTAAAAAATAATAATACAACGTAAATTGAAAAACTTTTCAAATATATAATATAATATCAGAATCGTCAGAAAAATTAAAATAATAATTATAAAAATTATTTTTTATGAAAATTTTTTTTATATCTCATTTTTTTTAATCAATTTATTTTTTGACCCTCGAATTTTCTTTTTTATTATTTTATTACACAATTAATTTTGAAAAATTAAATTTAAACGAATGAATTGACCAAAATATTTTTCAATTATTTCGTTTGCGTCATTTTCGATTTTCGAAAAATTTACTAAAATCGGGGGGGGGGGGGTGGAAGGGGTACTAGAATTCGTCAAATTTTGACGAAGTTTAGATAATTTTAAGCGATATTTTTCACACCAAAAATAAAATAAACAAGCATTTCGCAACCAAAAAAAAAAATTCAGATGGAATTTTTCGTATTTATTTTATTTCAACAATGAAGCTGATTCGATCGCACAAAAATGTCATTTTCTCGCATATTAACAAATTTCCCATTATTTTACGTAGTATCTTCTCATCGGTGACTCATCGAGCTCCTCGTTTCAAGGAAGATCAACGATCACCAAGCCGAAAACGAAGATTCGCCGATAATTAACCAATACGACGAATTCGTTATCAATCAAATCAATACATTTCGATTACGATTTAAGCCACGAATTTAATAATTATGATTACGTTACCGATTAATTCCGCAGCGTTGTACGACTCAATATGTATTATTATAATTACGGTGTAATGATCGCGAAACAATGACACTTGGTTCGTCACCAAGGTAATGGTTTGAAAAATTCTCTCATTACGACAATCGAAGTCGAATTACAAATCAAAGAGGTATTTTCGTCTGGGTTTTCGCGAGTAGGTGGAAAATTCGCGTCGTAGTATAGCGTCCCATATCGTACACAATTTCGTAATTGTTATCGCTTAAAATTCGACGATTTTTTTTTTCCTACACCGAGGGGAATAAATTTTCGACGAGACGACGTCTGCGGCCGCCGTGACGACGCGGCAACACGTTAATTTGGTTACACGTGTCACGTAGCGGCGTGTACGCAATGTTCTTATAATTTTTATATTTTATTACCGCACATTAAAAATTCTGGCCACGTGAAATGACCGCCGGCTGCCGGGTAAATTCGAACACGATGTATCGTTATCATGTCCTTGGATATGTAAGTAGGTACCTTGGATAATGCGTATGTGTGCTCGTGTACTTAAAGGATAATTTCTTCAAATATATCTAATTACTCGATCGCGTCGAAAAACGTTTTAAACCTATAATTGTATTAGTCTCGAAGAGGCAAGCAGTGTGTAGTGAGATTCATACATATGTATATCGTTTACTCCTCCTGCTCCTCTCCGTGTTTAAGGTTCTTACGTATTATGGAAGCGTATTGCGAAGAAAGAGGTATCCATTAAAGGGACATTGTTGGGTTCTTGAACTTGTTATAAGATACGTGAAAGAGAGAAAGGTGCTAAGGAAGTGTGCGTGTAAGATGCGAGCTTGAGAACAGCTGCATAGGTAATGCTGTTCACCTTTTGCGGCGGCGGCGTCGTACTCGTCGTCGGTATACGTGCTCGTACTTATATACTGGTTTACTCCTATGTGAATATATTATTGACACATGATCGACGCCGATGATACGAGCTTCCATGTGCTAAAAGGATTAGCTAAAGATTACCAACGATGGTGGAAAAATTACACGTGAGAAATTTCGCCCATTCTCTACGTTATTTTGTATCTGATCGATTCGATATACGGTGAAAATCGACTTACACCTTCGGTTATATCGAAATGTATTATTTATTCCGCTACGTATCATACAGATGTAATATACAAGATAATTACAAGCAGTACATTACACACACACACGCACATTACATACCGGTGCAACGCGAACGTTGCTGTTTGCCACCCTCGCCATATGGCGTTCATACCAGCACAAGCGTATTACAAGAAGCAGAGAAAAAAAAAACTCAGAATACGGTGAAACGACCCGAAAGAAGGAGAAAAAAATTAACGCAATGCGTACCCCGTGTGTTTTTCATTTTCCATCTCTCTCTTTCATGACGACCGGTGAGGTGGTGTAGTTAATATATGTTGACCTTGGTTCAATTCGTTTACCCTTATGGCTTTTTTTTTTCATTCTCCTTATGCCTTATCTGAATGCCGGTATCTTGACCTCTTATCGATACATCGTCTTTTACCTCTTGCTTACGAAGCACGTGCTCTTCGCGATGGCACGCTTTATATTGTTGAAGAATATAGGCAAGGCGTTTGTTGGCGAACGCGCAAAGGGTTCGGAAATGTGGCGTGCGATGTCTCTTGCAAGAGTCCGCAGTCTCGATGCGGTGTTTTCTTGGCAGTAGCGTAGGCAAGATTTTCTCTAAGGAGGGGAATGGGGATACAGATAAAGCTTTCAGGTAATCATTTTCTCGACAAAGTTCAACATGATGAAAAATTTAAAGCTTGGAGAAGTTAAATTACCCCCCCCCCTCCTTTGACCCTCTCCTTGACTGCTCCACTGATACTTGAATTTTGGCCACAATCAAAGGTGATCTTTTTGATGGGTTTTTTCAAATCGCCAGCACTTGGAGGCAGATACTGATTTTCACATCATCATCGAATAAATATTTTTCAAAAAAATATTGAACAATTTTTTTAAAAGATAAATTACTTTTAGATTTGTCATTTTTATTGAGCCATTTTTTAATTTTTTTGGAAAAATAATCACCCCAGATCGCGAGAAACGCGAGTAGAATAAAAATCTTCGAAGTTTTCTTATTTGATCTTCCAAGACCCCCCCCCCTTTACGTTTCCTCGTGAATTCCGTTGGGAAGCAATCACTTTGAAATTTTAATCCTTTCTCTCTCATTCCAACTCCGCCAACATCACGCTAAAATATTAAAAATTACAGCAATCTTTCAGGATAATTCATTTAGCGGTTGAAAAAAAGAGGGTTTCAAAATTTTCAAATTTTCGTCTTTTTTGATGCCACTTAAATTAAGAAAATTCCTAATATCGTTATTTGATTTTAATATTAAAAAAAATAGCGTACCTAAAAGGAAAAGAAAAAATTCAGTAAAAAATAATGAGTAAGGAGAGGCGGGGTGGGGAGGTGAGAAGAGAGGGGGAGGAGATTGAGGGCACAGTTTTGAATTACGTATCATCAGAGTTGTTTCGATTAATTTTATTAAAAAAAAATTGGTTCATTATTAAAATTACTTTTTAATGTTTGTATTAATTTCAATCAATTAATGCCACTCAACATTGTTAAAAACACTTAATTACACTAAAATAATAATGACACGATCATTATGGCAAAGAAAAAAGATGCAAAAGTAAACAAATACCATAATGTTGAAAGATTTAATGAGTAGTTATAAAGATTTTTAAAAGATCATTATAATTTCAAGTCACAGATTACATTATAATTGCATGATTATAATGCCACGAATGACTACGCGATGAAATAACAATGGAACAATCAAAAGACGTTATAGCAGACTCGTAATTTTGGACGATTCAATGATTTAAAGGCTGCGCTAAGTCATTATTATTTATTTTTTTTTTGGCAAATATCAACTTATAGTGATGTAGTCCTAATGACAGTCATGGCATCATTGTAGTATCACAGCTAAAATAATAATGAAGCGATTAAAAGATGTAATAGTAGCCATCTCGAAGCACTCGATAAGTCATTAAAGTGATTTCAAAGCTGTGATACATTTCATTATCATTTTTTTTATCACATATTCATTTATAATGATAAAATTATAATGCAAGAAATGACGTCATTATAGTATCATAGCTGAAATAATAATGAAACGATTGAGAAATAGTAATAATCTTGGAGAATTTGGCATGTCATTATAATGACTTGAAAGTTGTGACACACGTCATCATTATTCTTGGTCACATATTAATTTATAATAATGGAATTATAATGAAAGAATGGACGTCATTGTAGTATTACAAATAGAACACCAATCATATGATACACAAAGCATTACAATGTTGAGTGATCTGTTCAATGTTCATACATTACAATGATTCGAAATAGTAATGGCATTATAGTACTACCGAAAAAATAATAATGATAATGAACCAACTATAATGATACAAAATATGAATTATAATGCCAAGAAAGTAACGGCGAATGGCATTAATCTTTTTACAAATTAATTATTGAAATAATTATGGGAAAATTTGAAAAATGAATCATCACATGAAAAATGTAATGCACGTAAAATGAAATTTCACGAAAAAGAAAATTCATTATAATCTAATTTGCAACAATATCATCATTAGTCTTATCACTACCATCGAAGAGCAACACAATGAATGGAAGAAGACTGTCAATAATAATGAAAATATATAACTTTCGGTAGCGCAAAACATAATGACTACATTACAACGACACTATGCAACAAATCATAATGCCAAGTAAATAATAATGACGCGCATTATAATAAATCTTATTTAAAGCTTCAAATTCCACATTAGCATAAAGCCGAACAACTCATTTACAAGAAAACTGGTAGAATCACTCGGTTGTTTTTCGCTTCTCACGGACTAGAAAAATGAGGTGAAAAAACACAAAATGTAAAAGACGTCCAATTCCGAGACGTAAATCATGCGCCGATTACGGCGTAAAATGTAAAATCAGCCGGGTAAATTTCATTCAAGCCTGGAGCACTTTACCGATAAGCGCGGAAAAAATTCGGCGCCATTCATAAAATTTACCTCAGAGCGGCCAATTCGGCGAATTTACATGTGCAGACATTATCGTGACGATCTTTATCGAGACGGGAAAAAAATTCCGAATATGCGAACGCGATAATACCAATTCCCATCACGAACCTCGAAATGCGAATAATTATCGATCTGACTTCCATCATCAGGTGTTGAAAAACATTGGAGGGGAGACACGTGTTGTGCACCCAAACATTGACCAGGCTGTCGACTTATGTATTAATCACGTCGCGCACGGAGTTTTTTCATCGCAAACACTTCTTATCAGTTTCGGTAAATATTGCTTCGGTAAACATGACCTCTATATTTTTGGTAAATTAAAAAACCACCTTGTTTGTAAAGGTTTTATTGAAGTCTAATAAAAATTTCCCTCATCGCTAAAAAATCGGATATATCAAGTCTCGTTGATCGAATCGCTTGCAACGAAATGCATAAAAAATATCGCGGTTCATTATACTACTTTTCCGTCTTGATGTTCGGCTTTCTTCGAAATCGTCAAACGAGCTTAATTAAAACAAGTAATTTCAAATCGGAAACAGTTTTTATCGTCGTGTTTTTAAATACGTATTTATTTAGAATCGCCGCGAATGCAGGTTCAACCTTTACCAATGATATTTTGACGATTTCCAGCGTATAAACATACACACACTTACGGTAATTATTAGTCCGTGAACGTACACGTTAAACGACGTGTTTGTGTATATGCAAGTTGTGCACTCACCGAAAGCGATTTAGCACGTCGGATCTTTCACCCTGCGCATTGTTAACAACGTTCCCCGCACCTCGGCCTATCCTTCCAGTCGGAATCGATAATTTCGTTAAGGTCGTATTGTAAAGTTTGGGTTGACCTATACGAGTTCATTGTAGTAACCTTGAGAATTTTTTATACTCGTGCGCGTGCAACTATGCGCGCATACATGTTTTCCATCGGTATGGTACCGTTTTTTTTTCACTTTTCTTGAGCTCAGACCTCCCTTCGGAAATCAAAGTAGTCTCCGCGGTCGACTTAACGACTATATTGAGTCTGCGAAAAGGTGGAAAAAATCGCATGTACGTGTAATGCGCCAATAGGAAATGATTTATCGGTATTATCCGGCTCAAGGGCGTCGCACACAAAATGTTTCGCAATGAAAACAACTATTATTTATTGGTCGTATCGAAGATATACCCAAGTCGGCGTCGTATTCCATTCGATCGGTAGCCGTGGCTTTGTGTTCCTGGCCTGCGTATATGGTACAAAAACCAATAGTCTATGGTGGGACTTTTGTTCTCGTTTTTAGCGCTCGTAATTCAATCCAGGAGACCGCATGCGGAGAGACGATTTATGAAATTTAATTTACCCGCGAACCTCTTCTTCGCTTGTCCTCATCGGATCGTGCGATGGAATCTTATACGCGTGATTTTACACGAAAACATGGTGCAGGATCGGATTCCGATTGAAATTTCGCGTATTTTGAGTACCCACATGATGATATTTTGGTATGCGAGGAATACCATAGTTTGGAGCGCCTTCGATGGTATTTGCGGTTAATTGCCGCTTCCGAGGGGATTCTCCTGAAATTTATGAAATTTGCGGAATCCTTTGGAATATTTTTTGTGATTAATTTCCCAAGTGAGAAGAATCGAGAGAGCTTCCGAGTGTTCCCGCGAAAGTAGTACGCATAATGTTGCAAATAATGGATTCCGATTCAATTAGCGAAGATGTAGTTTGCGGCATCATATTCGGCGTTAAATTTCCTCTATTTTGAGTACCCACATGACTACCTTTGCGTTAATTTTATTTTGAGTACTCAGACTACTCAAATCTCATTGTCAAGTCGACCAAATTCCTCAACATTTGTACAACTCTTCTGAACGAATCGATCACAGTTCACTTCAATTGAATATTTCAGATTTTATAGCAGCTAAATCGATCGAAGCGGTCAACAAGATAATTATGGAGACGGCATCAAATGTATGTGGACCCTCCCCCCTCCAACTGCTTTCCGATCCTTAATATCGTTCCACTGAGGTAGCCCTGAGGATTGCTTTGAATGTATTTACAGTTTCCTATCAGAAACGTGACCTTGAAATATTTTCCTGAATACACGTTAGCAACACATTAAAGGAAAAGTGGAGGGGGAGGGCAGGTGTGAGGGGATGGCTGAGCTGAGACATTTATATTTGCAGCCAAGGTTTTTTTACATTTTCACTATTCACCTATCCTTTGATTAGTCCTCAAAATTGAAGAAAAACAGCCTCCATTGCATCACTTATTTCCAAGGGGGTTTCTGTGTGCCCCTCTTCCCCCTTGGCCATTGATAAATGAAGAATAATAAACCGTCATTGTAGGCTGTCTGTTATGGATATTGGAAATTAAGAAATTTTTCCAAATTTTCAATCAGTTTGACCATTTACCACATTAAACGTGAGATGAAAATTTACAAAATGGCCACCCATACGCCACGTGTTTTCAAATATTTTCCTTTTTTTTTTTTTAGCAGAAGTAGTTGTAAAAGGGGAGAATAAAGCGAATATGAGGTTACTTGGCGTGAATACCATCAATTTTTCCAGATTCACCCTCGTACCTTCCCACGGACATGACAAAAATTTTTCAAAATGGCCGCCAATATACCACGTGTTTTCTTTTACAACATAGATAGTCGAAGTTTTGGGAGAGGAAAATAAACATGAGGCTACCTGTTATCGATATACTCAATTCTTCTAGACTTTTTGACTAATCTTACGCTCATTTTACACCAAAAATGAGAAGGAAATTTTCAAAATGGCCGCCAATATACCACGTGTTTTTTTTTTACAATGTAGATAATCGAAGTTTTGGGAGAGGAAAATAGACATGAGGCTACCTGTTATCGATATACTCAATTCTTCTAGACTTCTTGATTAATCTTACGCTCACTTTACACCAAAAATGAGAAGGAAATTTTCAAAATGGCCGCCGATATACCACGTGTTTTCTTTTACAATATAAATGATCGAAGTTTTGGGAGAGGAAAATAGACATGAGGCTACCTGGTATCGATATCGTCAATTTCTCTAGATTTCTCAACCACTCTCACCCTCACTTTACACTTGAAATGAAATGAATTTCTCAAAATGGCGGATAACACACCACGTGTTATTGAAGTGACCCTTTAACATGATTATTTCAGCAAATACGCAATTTACTGGATGAAATTCTTCGTGAAATCTCCAGCGAAATCATACGTAGAAAATGACTTTTATCTCGATGCTTTTTTCAACTTCTAGTATAACGAACCTCTTTAAAAATCATTAAGAAGCTTCACACGTACGACAAAATATTCCATTCATGAATCGTCAATTTCTGCCCAATCTCGAACTATACTTTGTACCCGATTAAACCACTCCCCCGATGTTTATCATTCCACCGCCGAACACGTCGCCATCGAATGCCACGATATAAATTTAATCACCATGCTCGCCTACGCCGAAATCCCTTCGCGGAATACGAATGACGTGAAACCATATCGAACGAGGAGACCCAGAACATGTAAATTTTCGAGCAATTTTAAACATCCATCACGTATATCGACAGGGAGTCGAAAAGCATTCTCTATTTAAAATTTTTTTAATCGGTGTTCATTCAAATTCAGGCAACATTCTATATATCCGGTCTGCAGTGTCAAAAAAAAAATTCCGCGCCAAGTTCGCGTCCGATGATCTAATAATGAGATTCCATAGCTTTGAGAAACCCTGTACACTACGCATAATTAAATCTGGTATGAAAATTGATAGGGTAAACCAGACTGAACCAGTTAATGGGGAAATCTTTACCTGTTAAATATCGTCGAACGCGTCGTAAATAACGACCATTTTTTTCTCCTTCCTCATCTGCTTGTCGGTATATTTAGCTACACAAATAAGACCTTTAATACTCGCTGGATTCGTTTGGAAATTTAATTTATCAGATTCTCATTTGTATATACACCCGTTAAATGAGAAAAAAACTCAACTCCTCCCTTATACATCGATACCAGGCCAGATTAACGATCGGTTTACCGTCTTCATCAAAGCAGAAAAAAACTAGTCGATCGCGGTACATTAATCAAAGCACAATAAGCACATTCCTTTAGAACTTATCGATCACCAAAGCCATAAACGGACATCGTCCTTGTTCATACGAGGTGAAAGTTACCCCAATAGGACTTTTAAGACCGTTGGCATTTACCGAGGAGTAATAGACGCTAAAAAAAAGAGGGTTAATTTCCAAGCATCTAAAAAAACTCCAGGTGTGGTGTTATCAACTCGTATATGAAAAACTTTTCACATCCTACGCCGCAGACGATTGTACTTGGCGTCTGAAACGGCAGATTTTTTTCAAAGGCGGATACCTTTCAAGATCCTTTCTTACATCCCCGGCCAAGCTCAACGTATATTCTATAGGGTGTTAGACGTTCAATTTTATTGTTCTGGCCATCCGAAAAAGAAAAATAAAAGATCCGTACCACGTGCCAACAGTCTTTAACCGTCTTAGAGACCCCTCCGTTAGATCTTCGCCCATTAAAATCTCAACGTAGACGAGTAACTACCACACGCGCACCTTTTCCTACACATATACGCAAGGGGGATAAGTAACGATTTTACCAACTTTTTCTTCAATTTTCGATACCTTCTTTGAGCATAACAATGGACCAGAAGACCTTAGCCAACTGCTTATATAAGCATAGTTCCGTCTACGCGTTTATATACTTTTATTTATATATGTATTATAAGCGCACACCGGCGCAGGTTATTGATTACGACGTGTGTTTCGCTTCCATTTTATTCGGCTCTTATTTCTTGTCTCTTTTTAGGCCGCCTGCGTCTACGTCGCGTCGTTTCTTCTTCCAAAACACACATCTTTCCACCTGGTCTGGACGTGTGCCCGCGATTACGTGATTGCCTCCGTCTGTAAGATCATTGCTCTACTTCGACTCTCCGACGTCTTTCAACAATACAGCGATATGGTCGTTTTGCATTGAATTTTTTTCGCCTTTTATTACACACGAGATGCCGATGCACTTTTACCCTCTTTTTACGTATCTCCAGTATTATCGCGTTGTGCCAAACATTATCGTCGCGTTTCCACCTCCGCCCTCCGGATCTGTTGACTTTTTCGTTTCGTTAAGTTTCTCTTTCTTTTTCAACACACAAGAATTATCGATTTTCGCGTGATTTATCTTCGTATCGTCGCATGACCGAATTTACAAAAAAAAAAAAAACGTGATAACCGCATTCGATTCCATTTGGCGATTTCACTTCTTCGACGGTATCTTCGACACGTGTACTAGATAAGCGGGATGAATTCGTGTTTGTTGAATTAAGAATTAGCTTATTTATTCGGATGGTCACCGGCCGATAAAATATTTCTGCTTTTCATCCCCTTTTTCCTCCGGTATTCATAAGTGGTACCGTTAGTTTCGTGATTTTTACACATGAAACAAATTCTTTACACCAATAAGCAGGGTCGTTCGAGATCTCGCTGGAAATCGCCTACGGTAAAGTGACGTAAACGCGATGTTAATCAATCAATTCTGGTTTATTTCAAGTCAAATATGAAATATTTCACAATTTTTGTTGTAAATATCCCCCTCCCCGGGTCATTAGATTGCTCAAAATGTTAATTTTTTATCGTTCACCAATAAAAAAAACAGGGGAAATGGTTTCATCGCTAACGAGGTGAGGAGAGGAAAGGGGGAGATCAATTTTTGACGAAGAAAATTTTTTGTGAAATTGAAACATTCGTGTATTCGTTATTTCCAAAACTTCTTAAAATATTTTTTATACCTGCGAGTTGCATAGAAAATCTTTCTTATTTTTACATTTTTTTTTTATTCATTTCATTAATTATTAAATATTTTTATATTCAATTTTCAAGTTGAACACTTGTTTATTTTTATTTTATAAATTTTTAATCAAAATAAATTCATTAAAAAATTATATTAGTAAACAAAATAAGATTTTAGAACATTAAAAAATAACAAAAAAATCAAAAAAATTAATTTTTATTTAAAAAAATTGAACGAATTTATAAAAAAATTATATCAATAAAAAATTTGATCTTGAAAAAAGATTAAAAAAAAATGAAAAGCGATAAAAAAATTAAAAAGATGGTAATTTTGTTTAGTAATTTTTAAAAATTGAAAAATTTTTACAGAATTATTTTGTAATCTTCCTTTTAATTTTTCAATTTTTAAAACATAGCAAACTTTCCCTTTCAAAAAACAACTTCAAACATATTGAATAATTTTCTTTGGGAGGGAGGTGGTGGTGGTGGTGAATTTAAAAAAAAAAACAATCACTAAAGAAACATAAATGAACAAAATTGCTGTATGTTCTTCAAAAATGAAGCAAAAATATCCAAAAATTTCTTTTTTCAACGAAATTTTTTTACCATTTCATTATTTCAAGTCGCAAGTAATTTTATTTGCCAAAAGTTCATGATTAAAATCATTACATTTTTACGTTTACACGATGTACAGCGAAAAATCACCAATTTTAACCACTTTTTACGACTAGCAGCCATTTTGTTTTGGGTCTCCATCCACCAAACCCAATCAGCCACCAATCCAAGTTCATTACTTAAAAATAAAAGAATAATTTTTTTTTCGCAATTTTGATACGCTCCTTGTTCATTCGCCTCGCCTTTTCATTGTCTGGCATAGACATGAAGCAATTGATTAAAAATTACTCACGACATGCTCCTTTAATAATCATTATTTCATTATTCGCCGACATTTTATAGCAGGTGTGTTTCAATTTTCACTAATTATTTCAAACGATATTAATTACTTTCCATTTTTTTCTCCATTAAATTCCTCATTTGCAAATTTTATTTACCATTAAAATAATCGTTTTTTCTTAGATTAATTTTTCACGAGTTATAAAACCATTATTTGTGCTTTTGAAGGTTTTATATTTTAATTTTTTGCAAAATGTAATTTGAAATTAATTTTTTCGAAAACAATGTAAATAGCATGTTTTTTAGATTTTTTCTTCAACAGAATTAATTTTTTTTGCATTTTTCTTATTCATTGATCAAATCTGAAACGCAAATTTAGATCATCAAAATAAAAACTATAAAAATATGCAAATTACAAAAAAAAATAAGTCTTAATACTACGAGTAATTATCTTAAATTATTCGCATAATTTCACCCCTATAAACCATTTTTCCATAAATTTCCGATTAAAAAATCCTCATCCGAATTACAACCCGACATACAAAGCTAAAAAAAAACACGATTACAAGCTCATAGGAGCCCCTTATCTAACATTTTTCGTCGGGCAGACAGGACATACATGTTCGGAATGCGATATCACATGCGTAATCGCTCTCGTAGATTAAAAATCTATCAACTCAGCTGAGAGGAATTTTCCCACAACGAATATCCTTTAATCGTCATTCAACGTGCTGTTTCTGTCTCGCCTACGTCATCACCGCGAACGTGAATATTCGTCCATACCATCGAGCACGTTAGCCCGAATGATTTCTCAATTTGCGCCCTACAAAGACACGGTGATCGATTTAAATCTCCAGGCCGCAAATATTCGCAATCAAGTGGCCAAAGATCCCACTGCGATGTCGTGGTTTTCCGACCCGATGAATTGGATTATTCGATTGAGCGCGTAAGTTTTGAGCCGATGTATTTGCAGGGTGTCTTGAAAAACCAAGGGATCTCTTCGACCATTACGAAAGATCTCAGACACGGTAGGAAATTGTTTGGTCGCGTCAAGAATTTCCAGTCGAATTCATAACCATTTAGGAGAAATAGGGTTGCAGACTAGACGGTAAGAATTTCACGAAAAAAAAAAGGGTACATGAGTTGTCTCGGATGCAGGTTAGAGCTTTCGGGTACGTTACCCAGACGTTCGTTCACTTGTAAGACGTTAAAGGGGTTGGAAACCCACTTGATTAAGCCACCCTTTTTAAATTTACTGGTTTTTCGTATTTCAAATTGCCAACTAGCTCGGAGAAAATACGAGACGTCTTTTTAATTGTTCTGGTCGCACGAATAAAGCGATATTTTTCTAACTAGTCTCGAGATTATACGTAACGAGAGACGGAGTAATGCAGAATTAACTCATGGTAATAATTTCCATTCAGCGAGCCAGTTCTCACCGTCGCCAAACGTGTAAAAAGTATGAAAGAAAAAGGAGGGTGTAAGTTGAATACATCGATGTGTCTAGTATTTTTCCAGGGTATACTTTTTCACATTTTGCAACCGTGTATTCTGGTTTCACGAGACGAATACCGGCCACGTCTAGCCCGAAGATGTTGCTTTTTCGCAGACTGCGGACCTTTGACCGAGCAACTGGTATCAATATGATCAGGTTTCATTGAACTTTTCATTACACCTCGTCTCGTACTCGCTTGAGAAACCGATATGTCGTCTGCGATAAATGACGAATCACGATGACGTGCGTATATCCACAAGGGAGTTGGTAATTTACATTCAAACTCGAATTTTCCTTTGCCTTCGTTGCCGTCACAATACACTTTTGTAACCGAAGAAAACACATTAAAAAAAAAACCAAACACCAAGGGTGGATATTATGTAATACACACTATTGATACGTTTCCGGTGCAATAGCCTCGTAATTACAGGCTCCAAGTTTTCGCTTTTTACATTCCTCCTTCGTTTGCTCCTTTGCCGAAGCGAACAAAATCTCGATTTATTCAAATATCCTAATGTAACCATGTTTCCTTTTTCGGTCCAAATTCGATAACCGGATGGGGTAGTTTTTTTTCGGACACGATATACTATAGTGACCCGAACGCGGACATTTCGTAATTGTCAACATAATCTATCCCCCTTCGCGTTCATCCTTTCGACCTAGATCGTAACCTAATGATTATACTTATTTTCCGCAGCGAAGCACTCGTGCAAAAAAGGGCTACAGCCTTATTACATGTAGCACCATCTGCGGTACAATTATCGTATACGTTGTGCTTAAATTTACCACCATTTTTAGTTTTCCCATAGGATTATGACGAAGTTACACCAACCGCAAAAGCGACGCATTAGCGTGTTTTTTCATCCCTTTTCGCTGTATTTCTTATTATCCTGATGGTATTCGTGAGCTTTAATCGTATTACAATAGATGAAAGAGGGGGAGGGGGTGAAATATTTAAATTTCCAACTTCCAAAATGAGCATCTGAATGTGAACTTAGAACATGACCAGAAGTAGTAACAGTAACGAGTATTTTCGCATAAAAACTTGGCCTCAGGGGGGAAGAGGGGGTAAAAGGGAGGGGGAGTGTAAAAATTTAACATTTTTTTCAATTTTTTTAGAAAATCAATTCCCTTAGAAAAATATTAATTCGAATTTTTTTTTGATTTTTTCAACAAATTTACATATTGGCATGAATTTTTAACATTTTTATTATTAAATTGCCATTTTAGAAAAATTGAAATTTCACCTCTGCGCCCCCCCCCCCATATTTGTGAAATAATTAGATACCTCATCAATTTTCGAAAAAACCTGAGTAAAACCTTGAAAATCTTCAAGCAGTGATGACGTCGTCGATTCATAAGAAAATTAGATTCGTTACGTCATCGATTTTGCCCCGTTTGACATTTCATTATGCAATACCATTTACACCTTTACAAAAATCCAATCCTAGAAATAATTGTATTCATGAATTTAATTTCTTAAATATGGATAATTTTTTTATAAAAATGCATCGAGTATTTTTGGGGTAAGAAAAATGAAGAAACAATTTTTAACAATTTACACAATTCGATTTAAAAAAAAATTACCCGAAAAAATATTGAAAAAAAAATTCAACATTTAAAATCGTGAAATTTAGATTTTCAGGAAACATTTTTACCCTTCAAAAACTAAAACACAAATTAAAACATCCCCCTCCCCCCTCTTCACCAACTTTTCTTACGTTAAAATTAAAATACTTGGCAAATACCATTTCTTTGGGCATTTTTTTTCAAGGAATGGAAAATTTCATTGATTTTGGTGAAGGCGAGTTTTCGACTTCCAGTTTCTCAACATCATTACAAAAACTCAAGAAAAAAATTTATTAAACAGTTGTTATTGAATAGGCAAGTTTATACAAGGTGTCCATGAAATTTCAGAATTTCACAAATCTCGAGGTGACTTTTTAGTGGAATTTCAAAGCTAATTTTATTTTACACGTAATTTGGAAAAATTAATTCGAAGGTGAAAGAAATTTTTCAAGTATTAATTTTAGAATAAAGTACTCGGAAATTTTCTGATAAGAGAACTGGTTATCTAACGGATTCGAAATAATTACATTACGCCAAAATGTACTTGCAATATGCAAAAAATTGAAAATATTACCTAATATGTTAATTATGTAGATTTCCATTCATCACTACACGAAAAATTTTAAATCGATAAGCAAAAGTCATGAATAATTCCACGAAAATACTTAATCGCTTGATTAGATTTTATCGAAATTACCGAATTTGTCGAAAAAAATGTAAAAAAACGCGGCAAACGAAAAACCAAGGTTTGATCAAAATTATTCAAATTCACTCCCTTCGCCACGTCTAAAGATTACTCCCTTCGCGCAACAAATCCATTTCACGCATCTCAACATCTCTCCGAACTCGCGAGCACATTTGGTTCTCGCGACACATCGCGTTCTTCGAGGTGACGATGTCAAAGGCGCCCATACATCAGTCGCACCCAGCGCATTTAATTCGCTTTATAATACTAGTAATAAAAAAGAATAAAACGATTAACGAGATTTACACACGTTAAAGATGACCACGACGATGTTGTACACGCTAAAAGGCAATACTCGGCTAAGAGAAACAAAACCTTTCGAAACCAGCCAACGGTATAATATCGGTGATAAATGTCCACTGACCGATGGCCTTTGATGAAGGAGCTTACTCTACGACGTCGTTCTTATACCATCAGCAACTTGTTTTTTTCCCAAGTCCTATGAAGACCTTTTATGCACGCTCTGATTAATAATTTCGCTTTTGGTTAGGGTTTTTGAAAAAGTTTCCGAAATGGGTCGACACGTAAATTTGCATTCCAGCGTATCCGGTTTCCAGTACCCTTCGTTTTCCAAATCGTTCCGTTGCCACTGTAAATATTTAACGGCTTCGTATACCAGTTAACCTTTTTTTTGCTCCTCATTTTCACTCTTCCTTTGGTTAATATTTTCCGATGATAATGCGTCTATTTTTTACCTGCTATACAATGGCACGATAGTTAGATGACGCGCGAAGTGCCAAATTATCGGAATACTAAATCAATCTCGTAAGGGTTTGAAATTATTACCATGGTAGCAAAAGCCGTAAACGGTCGTTAAATTAAAGATTCCGTTAGACGTTCACTTGTATTGAAATATACCTAAATGGACATATTCAAACAACCTAAATGAAGATTTACACTCCAAAGACCCTTCCGATATCGAGTTGATTGAACTTGCCAAAATGGTCGCTACCGTCAAAAGGGTATTTAGCATGTTTATCGCCGTCGTTCTTCGCCGAGAAAAATACCCAGCGTAAAAAGATGTAACTCCAGCATATTGTATCGATGATAAAAACCATTCGCAACGAATTACCATTTTTCGCGAATCTAAACTCGTCGTCAGGAAGCGAAACCGCAAGATAACACAGATGCGTTTTCCATCACCTTATCTATTCGTGGAAAAAAAAATTATCGACTTTTATCGACGATTCAGCAACAGTAGCTCATGAAGGAATTACCTTTCATGAGGGCGCTCTTTGGTATTCTACCTCGTCATAGTTGTTTATTTATAACGTATTACGTAAGTAAGAAAATCGCATAGTAATCGTATCGATTCAATGAGAGAACACCGCGTGGAACGTGTCGAAGACGCGTACTCGTCCGAATTCCATCGACTGAGGTCTCAAATTGCCAACGCGTGAAGATGATTAGTGTTGAAATGCGAGAATACCAACGTGATGAGCAGTTTCCGCAAAACCATTGTCTGGAGTACGATTTCATTGGAAAAATCATTAGAGATAAGCTTATCGTTCATTAGAATATTTCAAAAAATTAAACTAGAGTGATCAATAAAATAAAGCATAAGCTCAAAAACTCAACTCAAATATTTCCCAAAAGGTGTCACGGCAAAATATTCAAGTAGAGCTTTATTCAAGATAGTGACATCGATTTGATAGCTTTGGTATTAAAACGAATCACAAAGCTTTACATGGAGTATTTATGTTTGCGAAGGGGGGGGGCTTAAGGGGGAAACTTTTGAAATAGAAATTGGAATTGAATGAGGAACACTTTTTGTTATTCATAAAATAAAATTTTTTTTCGTAACTTCTCAAATTTCGCCATAATTTTGTCATTTTGTTTGTCCATCAAACTGAATTCTTCAGTTGGGACTTTTTGTGAGACTTGAGGCAACTTGGGAGAAAAGTTTTTGAAACAAAAAAAAATAGAAAAAATGCCATGGAGAACTTTTTTAGTGCTTATAATTTTTTTACACTTTTATTTTTTTCAAAAATTCTGATATTATTTTTAAAAAAATCAAATAATTTAACTGAATATAAAATTGCAAATAAAAAACACTCTTTTAATAAAATGATATTGCAGCAAGTCTCACAAAAAGCCTCAAATAGAAGAATTTTGTTGACAATTTAGCAAAATTATGAAGAAATTTGAGGGAATATGAAAGAAATATTAATCAAAAAAAATATTTCTTATTCAATTTCTAGTAACTTTTACTTCAATAACTTTCCTCCAAAGTCACCCCAAGCTTCACAAAAACGCCCCAACTAAAGAATTTGCGAATTTTTGGCAAAATTTTAGGCGATACGAAAAAAATGTTTATAACAAAAAATGTTCCTCATTCAATTTCCAACAACTTTTATTTCAAGAGTTTTTCTCTCAAGTCATCTCGAACATTACCAAATGTTTTTTTCTTTTACCACCAAATCGATAAAATTGACCAGATTTGCCGTCTCGGAGAAAGTCTCATTAAGGACAATTTGTTGGCTCAATTTTCAACCAAATCGCCATGATTGAACTTTTCTAATTTTGAGTGATCTTAAAACTTGAAAGTTGCAATATACAAATTTGAATATTTGAACGATACCTCCTTCAACATTCATTTCATTCATCGAAATTGGAAAAAAAAACAACTCGAATGAGAAACATTTTTTCGTAGAAAAAGGGGCCCAAGGGGGGTTCAAAGCCTTTACGAGTCATTCTCAATCGAAATAAAAACTTTTTATGGAATTTTCCTAGCGAAATGTCGCAAATCCAATTTTTTATCCTGCACTAAAAAATACTAATTTTACCTAAAAATAAGTCTATTAAAAATTCTTCACAAAATGGCCTCAAAAGTGACCCTCCAATTTCAATTTTCAACTATCTTACCACAGTGGCACTTTTAAGAGCATTTCTGCGATATGTACGGGTAATTTCCAAGGAATCTCACAGTCAATTCAAAAACACCCATCTCTATTCCGAAACCTCAATCTCTCTCTTCTTTCGACAAGGACTACCACAAAATCATCACACCACCTCGTAACACCCAAAATCCGACGGAAACCTCGCAGAACCTCAATTTCAAAATCAAATGGAGCACATATTTACGTAGCTGGAAAGCCGACGAATGAAAACACTAACCCAACCAAAAATCGCGTTTACACGGTACGAATTAGGTCATCGATGTACATATACGATTCAGCTTGACGTAGGTGCCGACGAAGACCCTCCGAATAATATGAAAAATTAACGCGATAATTATTTGAACTTGATTACGAGCCGCATGCTTTTTATCTGCGAAACTTCACCTATTTGACCTACATATCGAATCACGTTCGCACATGCCCGATTCGCGCTTTTTTCCATGTTCTATTCCCCCTAAATTTTTCGGACAGCTCGCTTAAATCAAAGGCGTAATATACGATAAAATAATTCAAGAGCTTAACTCGCCAGATGCTTCGATTAATCCAAAAACGCCTGTCACTATCGCCATTAAAAATTGCGGTACGCGCGCGAGGGCAAGAGCGAGTTCGTAAACCCGGAGACCAGGTGTATCGATGAGTTACTCTGTATCAAAATGCTCGTACGTGTAGTAAAAAGCGTAGTACGCTATTTCGGATTCAAGTCATTGAATCGTGGTACGTCGGCTCCTTCGACAATGTATTTACCCCGGCCTACGGTACACGAACAAAAGCCCAACGCATTATAATACCCGGTAGCACGTGGTACATGCAAGAACCACCCTGCGCATAACGACGGACAAGGAGGGGCTTTTATTCGGCCGGCTAAAGGCAGCTGTACACTAAACCTAGTACACTAGTACATACTTACACAAATATTACGAACCGCACTTCTTGCGCTATGTACCTTACTATGTACGTCACCGTAATGCCGGCCAAATCAACTTTACGCGCATACATAAA
The DNA here is from genome assembly GCA_003261595.1 of Maconellicoccus hirsutus. Lineage (NCBI taxonomy): Eukaryota > Metazoa > Arthropoda > Insecta > Hemiptera > Pseudococcidae > Maconellicoccus > Maconellicoccus hirsutus. The sequence continues at coordinate 126,972 of QBDW01005223.1, read as the reverse complement.
AAAAAATGACAGCTGAGAGTCATTGCGCGTTAACAGCACGCCAATCACCCGACAACCAGAAGTCTCTCGTATTTAAATGAGCACTGTCTCCGTGCCATAGCGATTTGTCGTACACCCTTTTTTTTCCACCTTCCTGCTCACGTACGTCCACTACGCCCGAAGGTGGTAATTTATGACCCGAATGGCTCATTAGTTCTTCGAATTAATTGCGGCTACAATTTTGGCACATCCCGCTGGCTGCACTCTATTGACGGACTTGCTTCCATCATCGTGCGTCCGAAGATTAAAGTCGTTAGCACGCGACGCTTCCTTTGGATATACTTTTAATAAGCCTTTAATGACGATGTTTCCGCCACGCTGCAGCAGATTCTTTTATTAGCCGCGTTTGATGACCTTTGCGGATGGTCTTATTTGCTCTGAATCGGACAGACGCACTAATGAGTGTATTCCAAGGTGATCTGTTCTTTTGATAGAGAGATCGTATCGTGGAAGCAGATGATCTTTATTTGCCAAATGTATATATGGGGTCATTTTCATCATGGGCGTGTGTTTTTTAGGAGATCTTCCTGCTGGTTTCATTGACGTCATTTGGTTTCAAGAAGTCATTTTTTTCATATCATGATTTCAACGTGAAGATAAATTCTAGTATTCGCGAAACCAAGAATCGCCCATATAAATAGAGTTGTTTTAAAAAATAAATAGCATATTATACAAGGTGTCCAAAAACAGTCCAATTGTCCAATTTTCAACGGTACTAATTGGATTTTTCTTTTAAAATCCTCAGTAATAAAGTTTCATTTACCCAGCGAATACCAAGTATCAAAAAATTCCGTCTTGTATACAAGGTGTCCGAAAAAAAGCACATTCAAATACCAGCACGTTAAAAAAAATCAAAACATATCCTACAAACGTTATCAAATTGCACCAGATATCAATTCTAAATCACCCCTCGATCATCCATCCACCTCTACCATCGATCATTCACTTCCAATACAGTTCATCCACCTTCTCCAGGAGTAACTTGTATGTCGATGTGTAAACACGCAAAACGTTTCAGCTACATAAGCCGCATACGCATATTCCCTTATAAATTATCGCGCCTTTACAACCGACACACAGGTGTGTTTCTAATTGGGCAATTAAATTCGCTTCATCCTTGCCAAAAGGATTAAACGTAAACGAATCTCAAGATACTCGTATACTAAATTAACATATCAAACCGCGACGAATTATATCGTACTCGCATTCCACATCGCGTCACTTTTTTTTATCATTGTATTTAATCACAACACAAACACACGCAGCCAGGTATATTTCCGTAAATACTTAGCGCGCGTTAATCAGTTATTAATACTTGAAAAGTCATCGAAGCGTTGCCGAGGTATTGTCAAAACACACCTGAAAAATTTCCAAACAACTAAACCAACAAAGAGATGTTTTCATTTAAAATACACAAAATACGCATATTCGGCTTCGAAAAACAAAAACCTCCACGCTTCGTAGCCGCAATTCCCCATACCAACCCTCCGCAACCACGCAAAAGGCAAACAAAACCTCTGGTGAAAGTACCAAAGACCTTAAAATTCCGTTTCCAACCCATCTACGACGCCAATTACGAGTAAATGTATCACATGCTGGAAAATTTCTCCGCCTGCCACATGGCTTTTGACCGCAGAGGGTTGAAAAAGCGTACCATTAACCTTAATGGTTATTTAGATAAGTTTTTCGCTTTAAAAAGGCGTAATTTAATCTACGTTGATTTATATTCGACGTTCGCCGATTAAACATACCCCGCTTATCTACAAAATGCGAAACCGGTTCACGAAAATTTTTCTCTTTCCAAATATTCGTCCTTTAATGAGATTCAAAACGTGTCCGGAAACCATTCATCACATACTCATCTCGATCTCCGATCGTCTCCATAATAAACCCAAAATAAACTAGATCGATATTCGTAAAACAGGGGAAAAAAATTAATTAAATGAGATTTCTACGCTTTCCGATACTTCGATCCTTATCTCGCGAGTATTTCGGCAAATGTCATCGTACACTAAAGAGCACTCGTTTCGCCTTTTTTCCCTCCTCTTCTACCTCATCGCCGTCTTCATCTCTTACTCCGATATCTCTCTGTCTTGCTCGCTCTTACCATTTTGATACATTGGAGACAAGCTGTTCGACAGCTGAAAACATCTATTGTGTTGACTTTTTACCTTTTATATTTCTACTGCACATACCGCCGTGTACCCGCTACCTTACCCCTCGTCACTTTTTTTTTGTTTTGTTGTTCAATACACAAGTACGCGTTTATGTAATACGCATCATCTGCGACCCATTTAATTTACTTGTACGTGTACCTTTTCATTTTTTTATTGCTTTTTCAAAGGTGTCGACTGTGTTTGATTCGAGCTAGCTCGAAAAAAAAAGGTCTTTTTATCGGAAAAAATTCTTCCCCGAAATGTTTTCCTTTTTTAACGTTACATATTCGCGTAAAATCTCCCGATGAAATTTATCCCTCTTTAAACCGGTTTTTTATTTCACGTCGCATAAATTTCGCCTTCTTTTAATGAACGATTGTGACTTCTTTTTTATTTTTATTAACACCGTTTAATCATTCCATTAGCTTCGTCCGGCGTAAAAGAGCGAAAAATATCGCGAATGAATAATGAGGAGCCCGTCCGTGATCGACATTCGAATAAACCGGTCGAGAGTCGAGAAATTAGTCGTAATTACCGACGATTTACAATTGCGCACGGTAAATTACGCGCAATTAACGCGATTTCAAGAATGAATAAATAGTTACGTGATTTCGTAAATATACGTAAAAGGGTGTTTTGAGACAGATAACACGCGCAATATTACATTTCGACGCAATTTACGCGATTTTACCTATATTTAGCGTAATCATTCAAAAAATACAGAAGTTTGCAAAAAAAGTCCCGCAATTACCAAAAATTACGTAATTTACCGTAATTACCAAAAATTACACAATTTACCATAATTACCAAAAATTACGTAATTTACCATAATTACCAAAAATTACGTAATTTACCATAATTACCTAAAATTACGCAACTTATCGTAATTATTTAAAATTACGTGACGTAATTTACTGTAATAATTACGTAGCTTACAGTAATTATTTCAAATTACATAACGTAATTTACAGTGATTACTTCAGATTACGTAAATTACTGTAATTACCCAAATTCACAAGTCTATGTCATCATGTTCCATCAAGTCAGATTAAAAATCCATGGACGTTATTCATCCACGTAATTTTGGTAATCATGGCAAACAGCGTAATTTCTCATAATTACGGTAAATCTTGATATAAAATTCCGTATTTTCTGGTAATTACGACAAATAATGTAATTTTCTGTATTTACCGTAAATTGTCTAATTGATGAAAGTTAAGGTAAATTACGTAGTTCTTGGTAATTACAGAAAATTACGGTAAATTATTACGTCAAATGTGATATCTTCAGGTAATTACGGTAAATTACATCGATTTTGTAATCGAAATAAATTACATAACTTGTTGGAAATTACGGTATTGAATTCAGGTAATTACCATAGATTACGTAATTTTCGGTAATTTTACAAAATTACCGTATTTTATGCAATTTTGAATGTTTCATTACAAAATTTTGAAAAAAATTACTCATAAATAGGATAAAAATCTAACCGAAACCACATCAATTATCAATTACATCAAAAACCGCCATCATCAGACATTTTTTTAGCGAAACTTTAATGAGGTAATTTCTCGTTAAACGCCGAACGCCGTCATCAAAACAAGATAAACATTTAAAATTAAACCATCGCTTAATAACTGGAAATTCTCTTTTTCTTCGTCTCTATCTACGAAAAATTATCATCCATTTAAATAACGCTATTCGGAGAGCTACGAGGATTACTCATACGAGAAGTTAAAGTGATACTCGAAAAATATACAGTAAACGTGTGATAATCTATTTATCAATTTCATTCCCTTTATCAATTCTCGAGTGTTTTGCGACAATAGATTGTCGGCGACAGGTGCCGTACCCCTACGAGACGAGGACGATTCGAGAAGCAAAATCATACGGTTCCTTCCTGGAATCGTTTATATCACCGAATTGTAAATTTTGGTCGAATATCAAAGATTCGATATCGGTTTTTTTTTTCCACAAACGCAAAGAAACCCCGAGTCTAGACGAAGTACAAACAAGGCTGGTTGTATTGCATAAGCTACACCTTGTCAGGCGTATCGTCGATGGCCTTCGCAAGAAGCCTGCATCATCTATTGAACTACATACACGACACGTACGTATTAAAAAGAATCGCAAAACAATCCGCGCCTCATACATTGTCGTGTTACATTCCTGAAATATATTTCGTTAGGCACGTACGACGTTGCCAACTGGTCGCCGTCGGTCTACAGTCGTAAAAAAGCTGTACCCAAGGACCAAAACATTTCGCGTCCATTCATCCGCAATACATAGCTTATATCGGAGAATACACCGGTGTATATACCACTACAAATGTACACAAGAACCCATTAACAACCAGTTTGCACTTACCGGTATAACATAGATGCAGTAAGATGAGCGAATGCCTGCGAATCATGTCGTCTTTTTTGCTCCATTTGATCCTTTGCAAAATATGATCTACGAAATCGAAGGCCGTTATCGCCGCCAAATCCCAATTCAATTTGGCCACCAGTAATAATTCGTATTTCTGTAACATAAAAAACGAAAAACCGCGTAAAAAATTCGAACTTTAAAATCAAGGTCGTAGTATAATCGAAAACAGATGATAGGAAAAAATTTCATCACTCTGTGAGAATTTCCGTCGCGCTTATCGACAATATTATAATCATACTCATTGATAACTGGTCGCGGAAACGGCTAAATTACGCGTTAGAAAAATTGTCGAGCATATGGGCCAGGATTATCTTTAATTCCTTGCGACCATCACGAGCAACCTTTATCCGGGAAGTCAAAGGGGTACGGAAAAATATTCAATAACAAAAAAAAAACTCATCATACCGAAGAAATTCTCTATTCAATTCGAACTCCTCGGAGCGTAACGAAGAGGTGACTCTTTTTTTTTACACACCAAAAACAAAAACTCGCCTCAAGATCGTAGGCTTAGGCCCCGCTAGCAGATGTATAAGATGCGTGCCACCACAGTCCATTAGACCGTGAAAGGGATGACGTTACATGGAAATGCTCGTATACCTTTCGTTTTTCCTTAGATAACTACGCACTTACCATCGCCTAGTACGTCTTTCGTTAATTATTTCACGCCCCTTACATCGCTCCATCTTCCTTTTTCATAACAAAATTTTATACAAGCGCGCGGAAAATAACCACAAAGTGAACTTTCTTCATGCACCCGCTCGGACCCTCCGAAAGGAAGTTCTTTATGTCTTCCTTTACGCCGATGATGACGCGTTAACTCTATTACACGAGACTTCTGGCCAATCTCAATCTTTTCAAGTCATAACCATTTCTACACAAACGAACCAACGAAGGAAGTTATTAAGGTCGGCACGTAAAAGGACAATTTTCAGTAAACAAAAGCATAATTAAATGGTTGCATTGTTTATAATATCGAGTTTCCTTTGCTACAGTCAACCCCCGCCTCTCCTTTTGTCGCCTTTAATCCGGCGCATTTTTTATCGCCGTGTCGACGTTGCTTTCGGAATAGTTACGAATTCGGTATTTTTTCAGATTGTCACAATTTGCTGAAATAGATTCTTATTTTGGAATAAAATATGTATTACGTTTTAAATGCATTTTAACACTTTTTTTAAAAAAAAGATTCTCATTATTTTTTTTTTTTACCAAGAATTGACATTTTTTTAAAGTATTACTTAAAAATTTTTGCAATTAAAAAATCATGATTTGAAGGGAAGGAGGGGATGGGCACTGTGAAAAAACACCGTGAATTAATTCCAATTTTTTAAAAAGATTTTCATTATTTTTTGGCAAAAATTTCCATCAATTTTTTCAATATCAACTTGAAATTTCTTAAATAAAAAAAATCACGATTTGAGGAGAAGGAGAGGAGGGGGTGGGTACTGTAGAAAAACACCGTGAATTAATTCTAATTTTTTTAAAAAGATTTTCATTATATCATGGCAAAAATTTCCATCAATTTTTTCAATATCAATTTGAAATTTCTTAAAATAAAAAAAATCACGATTTGAGGAGAAGGAGAGGAGGGGGTGGGTACTGTAGAAAAACACCGTGAATTAATTCTAATTTTTTTAAAAAGATTTTCATTATATCATGGCAAAAATTTCCATCAATTTTTTCAATATCAATTTGAAATTTCTTAAAATAAAAAAAATCACGATTTGAGGAGAAGGAGAGGAGGGGGTGGGTACTGTAGAAAAACACCATGAATTAATTCTAATTTTTTTTAAAAGATTTTCATTATTTCATGGCAAAAATTTCCATCAATTTTTTCAATATCAATTTGAAATTTCTTAAAATGAAAAAAATCACGATTTGAGGAGAAGGAGAGGAGGGGGTGGGTACTGTAGAAAAACACCGTGAATTAATTCTAATTTTTTTAAAAAGATTTTCATTATTTTTTGGCAAAAATTTCCATCAATTTTTCAATATGAATTTGAAATTTCTTGAAATAAAAAAAATCCTAATTTGAGGGAGATGGAGGGATGGTGGGGGATTGTACAGCAGAAAAATACCATAAATTTACTTTATTTTTTGGAAAAAATTAGCATTAATTTTTCCAATATCAATTTGAAATTTCTTAAAGTAAAAAAATCATGATTTGAGGTAGATTGGGGGGGAGGGGGGTTGTACAGCAAAATACCTTAAATTAATTTAGTTTCTTTAAAAAAGACTTTCATTATTTTTTAGCAAAAATTTGCATAAATTATCTTAATATCAATTTGAAATTTTTCAAAATAAATAATCATGGTTTGAAGGTGAAGGAGGGGGGGGGGTTTGCACAGTAGTAAAATATCATCTCAAAGGGGTCGTTAAACAACACGTATCGACAAAATTATGAAATTTCGCATCACACGTATTTACGTTTCTTACATTAAAAACCCCATCTGCAAAAATCTTCCGAGATTTTGCCTGGTTGGCGATGATCCGACAAGAACACCTTTCGATATTCCCATCACAGCCTGCATCTCGTTTCGGCAGTTCATTCCTCCAAGGTTGATCATGACCTTCGCAAATATTCTTTCCCAAGACTGGTCCCTTTAAGAAACGCGAAAAAAATTCCAAGCCCGCACCATTCATCGCGAGCTCCACGTAGAACGACTCAATTGGAAAATTGTCAATTTGCCAAATCAACTACGTCTTCGTATACAATTTCTTACATAATTCGACCGCGATCCGTATACACCAACGACTATACGTGGAAACGGGGGAAAAAAAGAAATTGTTATAATTCGCCAATCCGTCCATGGTCCCGCGATAGGAAGAGAAGCACCGCTTTCATCTACGATGTCAACCGGTCTTAAAAAAGCTAATTGAGCGTGTTGAACATCGAATCCGGTGCTTTGATGGTCGTTTACTCTTTTTTTTTCCTCCACGTCGCTTTTTTTTGTAATCTTAAATAGTACATGGTCCATAGAGGACGACGACGCCGATCGATGTATCTGTCCGTCTTGGTGGCGTATGTATAATTTTAATTATCGTGGGAACAAGATAGTCTGCCTGCATGTGATAGACCTGGTGTCTGGTCAATGTTGCCGAAGTGTCTACCTATATATCGTACATAGTCACATAGTGTTATCATTTGCATAAGCCATGGCGATTTTCTTCGGATAAAGGAGCAAGGTGGGTTGCCCCAAATACCCCGATCGTTACGGCGGTTGATTTCGCGTGTGAGAGAATTCAACATACGGTGGTGCTTTTTTATAATTCTTGTAATTTTTATTTCACGATTGAGTTATTTTTCTTATAAATACCGCTACGACGATGGTCCGTTTTTTACACGGCAAGGGATGTAATTCGCATCAGTTTGGCTATTTTTACGACCGAAGGTACCGAACGTCCGAAGATGCAACGTGTATTGAAAAAAATAATTATCGTACAACTGTTTACATCCGACTTCCTGACAACACTTTCTATTATACGAGTCAAAGGTGCGTAAACAATCGGTCTACCAAAGGCAGATGCAAGATTAATTTCATCCCTCTTTCACTTCTTCACGAAGCAGCTTGCACCGGACTTTCTTCTCGGGGCAACGAACCTGTGTAAAAATTTCCGTCTTCCATATGCGTCGAAAAATGCGACACCCAACGGAGTCTGTACCAGACTAAAAGCCGCCACTGCAGCCAGACAAACGGGGAAATATTTTCTCATACAAGCACCCAAGCCCCCTTTGGATTTGCACCATACAATGGTACTCGCGGCGAGTACACCGAAAACAAAACCGTCTCGGGCATCACCCAACTGGCGAAATATCTCGACGTCTGGACAAAAAAGTTTCATTCTTCAGTCGATCTCAATACCACCGCGAATCCATTGTCGCGTCGTCGTCACCAAAGAAAAAAAACAACCCTAGGCCGCAGACTAATTTCGTAACTTGTTCCGAGTAGAGGAAGTAAATCGAACAATAAAACACGCCATCATGGGAAACACCATCGAAGCCCAATCACCACGTAAAAATAACTCATTTCCAATCTCGCGCAGATTTTCCTCGACCTCGATACCGATATTTTCTCATAACGGCACTTCGTGGATTTCCCTGCAAGACGATACAACTTGCAAGACGTGGTTGCTTCGTTTCTCATTCTTACCGAGAATCTATTCGTCGTTTTTTTTTCACCATAAAAGCGATATTTCGTCTACCAAAGCGAAAAAAACGAAGTACCGGTTTGTTTTAATTTTTCTCATAATTTTCCACAACCAAGCATATTTTAGCTTTACAAGGCATATATTCTCTCGTATCGAATTCGTACACGTAAATGAATTCCTCATCAGCTGGCCGCGAGAATTTGTCATCGATATAAGAGGTTTTACGCTTTATCGTGTCGTTAATATACGTTTAACGCGGAGGGGTACACACGTCTATGCCAAACGACAACGCATAGGTTTGACTTTCAGCACGTAGCCAAGGGTCAAATGGAAACGAGATATGCGAAAAAAAATTACCGCCTTTTTTCCCAACAAAATTATGGCGAAGTGAAAGGCTTTCAAGAGGGATAACCCGACCATAACCAAATAACTGAAAATGATTAAATTTAAAATAATTCGAGTAAAAAATAGCATGAAATTAAAAATAAATAAAAAAAGTCACATTCTGCCGGAAATTTTATTCATAAAAATATTATTTCGGAGGGAAAATTACGTAAAAGTAAATACGTTCGAGAAAAAATCCACCTGCGACTTTAATCGTTAATTTTGGAATTATTACAAAACGATACCGGAAGAGCTAGTTTTATTTATTTTTTATTAGAAATGAAGCTAATTTATTGAATTTTTTGCTTTAAAAATTAATATAGATAAAAAATTTACGTAAAATTTGATATAATTATACGAAAACAATTTTGAATAGAGAAAAAAAAATCACCTAGCAGAAAAATGAAGAAATTTTTATGTTTCCGAAAAAAAATGAAAACTAAACGTAAAAAAGATAAATTAAACAAAATTAAAAATTGAAAAAAGTTAGAAAGTAGCAAAGAAAAGATAAATGTAATTAAAAGTTGATAAAAAAGTCACTAGAAATACAAGACTTTGATTTTGATGAAAAAATAGAAATTGCTTTTCAGAAGTGATTATAAATGAAATTTCACTCAAATTATCTCTAAATGAGGGTGGGAGGGGTGAGAGGGGTCATTTAAAAAATTATTATACAAATAGATGTTTGCTAGATTTTTTTTAAATTTATAAAAAATTATCAATTTTTTGTTACTTTTAATTTTTTAAAAGAGAAAAAAAACGAGAAAAAATTAAAAAAAATCAATTTAAATTTTGCATTTTTTTTGAATTTCTACGCAAAAAAAATATGTAGAAAAATATCAAAATTCATTTATAACAAATAAAAATAAAAAATCAAATTAATTAAGAATTTGGATTTTTTTAAATTTATATGCAAAAAAATGAAAAATGAAAATCTATTTTTAGCAAATACATCAACTCATTGATAATTGAATTTGAGCTTTTATTGTCCTAAACTTTTTTATAAAACGATGAAAATAACTAAAAAATATAATTTTTCTCAATACTTGGTCGACGCATTTAATTACTACTAAAACTACTTTGGGATGAAAAAGTGAGGGCGGTGGAGTAACTTTCATCAAAAAATTTGGATTTTTTAAATATATTTCAAAATTTTTACAACAAAAATTACACTTTTTTGCTTCAAGTAATGAACACAAGAAAAAATGGCTCTTCAAATTCAGAAAAAAGTAAAAAATTCAAGAAAAACATGGAAAAATTGCACTTAGACGTCTAATTTTTCTTTCGTCAGATTGAAGAATCAAATCCAAAAAAACTCTAAATTTTGAGGAAAATCTGGACATCAAAACAATCAAATTTTCACCCTGCTCACAATTTTTTGTACTTGATAACTCATAAAAAAACTTTATCTCTTTCTCATCCCTCCCCTCCCCTCCCCCCAAAAAAGTCTTGAAAATTACAATGTACCGTTTGTAAATTTTACGGATCTGAAAAACAATAAAATCTGAGTTTTTGGAAAATAAATATCGTAAATATCTATCCGGTAAATTCAATTCCCTGAGAAAATAAACAAAAGATGTATGAAAATAGACAACAGAAGAATTCAAACTTGAAAATTTTGTTAAAAAACAAAAAAAAACAAAAAAAAACCACCATCAACGAATCAACCACATTACAACACACCACACAAAACAACCCTTTCAAACACCCAAATCATATCACATCATCAAAAAACACCACACAGAACAATTCCGCCACACAAAACCACCATCGCGACAAAAGAAAACTCAACATCGCCGACATCTTTATACAACCGCGGGGAAAAAAAAGAAGAAAATCCGCTTAAATTTATAACGTCCAGAACAAGCCATATAAACGTATTAAAAAACCATACCGAAAGAGAAACCCTCAATTTCCTCGGCCACAATGAACGAACAAAGGATAAAAACCCTCTTAGAGACGTCTTCTAACCACCGAGCAGCGTTCAATCAATCACTCACGGATTACACTCGTGATAATTTCACATGCATTAATGAATTTCTCAATATGTACATTTTCTGGAAAAAAATCAATGTTTCGTGAAGTACTCGAATATAAATTCAGAACCTTTAACATTCACCGAAGCCTAGACCGATTCGATCTTTCTTGGTATTTGGAAATTCCACGTGGTTTTTTGAATGAACACTCGACACAACGGGACAATCATTCAAATGAAATTTCCAACAGGTTGAAAGAAATTCAACCCTAATATTGCGGTACTTTCATTGAAACGAGAATCTCACAACGGTCACATGGTATCCATTCATCTATACCATAAATCAGTTGACAAGAGACATGGACCAAACGAGGAGGAAAAAACTCGATGTTTATAACTTTTTCTTGGAAACGGAAAAAAAAGAGGATTTACAACCCTCCAATAGCGACTCGTTACTTTTTATATTTCATTTAGAGACCCCTGAGCACATCCATTAAACTAGGAATGCCTTTATTATTTGCCGGTATTTCTCGAAGGAGGAGGCGCCCTGTTAACCTATGCTTTGTTTTCCTTTTCTACCTTTCGATCTCGTTTTGTCCGGCTTGTTAGAGAACGCCATCTCCGGCATCATCTCCCTGACCATTATAACAACGAAAGTGTTACCTGTACAACTTTTCACATATGTTACACGAGGCGCTTTCTTTTTCCATTCTTTTATAGACGAAAATATTATTTCATTGTTTGGCTGTCTCGTCGTCTCCCGCATACGCGCTTTTTTTTCTAATAGAAACGTGTGATAGATTTATTAACTAAAATAAAAAGCACGGACCCGCCTCGTTCACCCTTTCGCCTCGTAGCTCGGTTCCACTTCAAGGAGAAGGAGAGAACCGATCGGCACTTCATTCACGAAAAAACCAGATTATTACAGTGAATGTGAGAATTCTTGGCCGTCAGCTAAGAGCAGTCTGGCACAGCCTCCTTCCGCGACCTCCACCTCGCGATCTATTCTTTATTAATGGACCCTTATGTATGCGTGTAGTATGATTTTCTGTACCACGTCTGTCTGCAAGGTCTTCGGTGGACGTGAAAAATGGCAAAAGCGCCATCTATATATCTGTATCACGAGATGATCGGAAAAATCACAGTTCCGGTCGTATTGTTCATCCTCGCGCCTTTTTCGTCCGAATTCCCGCCGGCGGCGCTAAGTTTATTCTCACGAGATGCGATGAATCGCGCCTCTTCGCCGGATTCTAAATAGGCGATAATGAATACGCCCGTCATCCTCGCCTCGGTTCCTTGTAATTAACCACCCGATAGCTTACGGTCATCTTGGTCGTAAAGCCCTCGAACACAAATCACCCGAAAACACCTCTTGTTTGTCAACGTCCCGAGATTTTTATCTTACCTCGTTAACCATCCGTCAGCCTAATCGTGTCAATATTACACCAAATCATTCCGATACCTTGGAGCCGGATAACGAAAGTTTTTTTTTTCAAGCGTCCACGTTCCATCAACCAGCACGACACTTTACCCGAACTATAAAACGTGAAAATACACTCGGGACTCTTTGAACCAGTTTTATTGACGAAATTCCATCGTCAGGGTCGCTAATCAAACGAAACCGCCCATCGAATACCTAGGTACGCGCTCCTCGCCGCCTTCCTGTCAAAGAAAATCTCATCCAGGGCTTCTTTCTTCGCTTGGCGCGCGTTTAAACGCCCGCGTACCAATTTAACATTCTTCGGTTTTAAGGTGGTAATAAAAATTAAGGGGTAGGGAATTAACGCCATCGATCGTCGTGATCGTGAATCAAGATTCGATAAATTATACTTAAAATAAGCACGCAAAACTTACCCTCATTTGGCAAGGAGTTATGCTGTGGTTTGTAAAATAACATAATGTATCGACCGATACGATAACGGCTTGTCTTATTTTCGACGCCATCAGTATACAATCGGCTGCTACTAATTGTAGGAATTTCTTTGGTGTGTTGCAAGTGCATAGGAATCTATCGAACATATTTACAGCTAACGGGAACACTTGATCTTCGCAGTTTAATTCGTCGCAAACCTGCAAAAATACCAAACGGTGGAAAATTAGTGATGAGCTTGATTCCAGAAGAGTTAAAGTAGATCAGAAATTATTACGAGAATTAATAACACCGATATAAATGATATGGGAAAGGCCAACGTGAAGAAATTTTCTTATTTTACAGAAAAAAGAGGACCTTCGGATAAGCGAAAGAAATAGATTTGTAAATAATTGATGAAAAGTCAGTTTTTTTCTTCTATGCAGAGTTCTAGGTTCTATTCTCAAAAAAAAACACACATCATTCAGCTGATACAATATCCGTCCGTCCATTTTGAATGAATTAAAAATACGAGGAATGAAGTCTAATTAAATTTCATTTCTGATCGCTTCAAGTAAGAGCCCCACGTAGAATGTTACCCCCTCCTCTTCCAATCGTTCTTCAAAACACTTTTTTAAGAATGATTCCAACAAAACTTTTAGAGGCAAATTTCACAACTAAGAAACAAAATGGTGCATGCGCATGAAATGGAAGCTTTCTGAATTGTCAGGTAAGAAACGTTTGATTATTACATTTTAAATCGGAAAAACTCTACTTACGAGAAAATTAATAATAACTGAAAATACTCGTAATAAAATTCTCTATAAATTATATAATAAACGATATTTGTATAAAAAGTCACGTTAATGAGGAAATTTCGATCAAACTTTACCTCATATGACATACATTCGGCAGCATTGAAAATTGACATTTCAATGATTTTATTTATTATTCAAACTTCAAGACGAGAAAAAAGGCATAAACGAAAAAATTAATCACACTTCAAAGTGAAAGTACCTTCGTCAATCACCCAAATTTCGCTTCACTAGAAAAAAAATTGTAAAACTATTTAAACCAAATGAACAAATTTCGTAAAAACCAAAAATCAAAAAAATTTTTTCATAAAATTTAAAATTGACTAATTTAATTGCTCCTTTTCTCGACTAAATAATTATGTAAACCTCAAAATTTTTAAAACAAAGTAAAATATGAAAGTGGGGAGGGATTAAACGCTGACGAAAAAATTTGCCAAATCTCGACATTATTCCAGGTACCTTCCACTACCCAAATTTTACTCCCTTCGATACAAATTTGCTAAAATTAAACTAATTAATTTCGTTAAAAATTGTAAAAATCTATAAATACGAAAATTTTTCCATATTTACAAAAAAAAAAAATTTTATAAATAGTTTTTCAAATTTTATGAGAATAGATTCTTCAATAGTAAAAATTAAGTCGTGTATTTTCTTCGAAAATATCGAAAAAAATAATCGCAATTTTTCAACATTTTACGTAGGAATTTTTTCAAATTTGTTTTTCGTAAATGAATTTTCTTTTTTTCATTTCAAGTTCTCAAAATGACTTTTTGCGTTAATAAGAATGGCAACACTGATATTGCAATTACACCTGAATTACCCTTGGAGCCCTTGGGAGGTAATTGAAAATCAAAAAATGATCTAAATCGCTGGTATATAATCAGAACCCTCCATTTGAAGTTCCACCATTTTGGAAATTTATAAAGAACCTTATAAGTAAAAAAAGTCGTAGCAAGGGTGGCTTACGTCATTTTTTATGTAAAATGACGTAAGTCAAACATTCTTTTTCAAATCTGTGACTTAATAACCAGCTATTAAGTCTTGCTAATTCAAAATAAAATAATTCTGATGGTTTTGTTATCTAAAAAAAAAATTGTAAAAAATTAAAAAAAAAACGAGTAATTCAAAAAACTTGTCAAAATTTGATATAAAATTTTCCAAAGAAAAAAATCGATGGTTCAATCGTTAAAAATAAACAAAAAAAATCACAATTTTAACCAATCAAACGACATTTCCTGCAAGTATAAGTGCATTTCAGCCTAACACATGATTCAACTCCTTAAATACACCTCTTCACCCCTCGTTGGTGTAATTTATCACCCAACCACATCCATTACCTCAGCTCCGATCACCTTATAAAACACTTAATTTCGTAATCGGCCCAACTTTCGAGTCGTACTTTGGCTACGAGTCCAGCACACGCACACACTTCGCACGTCTCAAATCACTGATTTCGCTAGGGTCATCTCTAACGAAAGAAAAAATTCATTAATAAAAAAATATACGCCTTAATTGGGTGTTATTAAGTTATTAAGTAGTTAATGGCGTGTGACGACGATTCCCCGATTGATCGGCGCTCTAACGTGTGTATACCTCGCGAAATCGGATTTCGTTTGTTGTACAATGAGAAAAAAAAATTTAATAAATAAAAAAACACAGGCACAAGGTCCCGCTACCGGCGCCGGTCACGCTTACGCCATAATTTTTTTAAGCTCAATGCGCTAAAAAAAAACAAAAATCGCTTCACGCTGATACACCAACACAAAGTACGACGTATTACTTGAACAATACGTATAACATCTTAGAAATATTCGCATGTATGGAAATCTCTAATGGACACCAACCGTTCCCACTTGGTATGTATTTCCTCGTAACGCGACTCCTCGGTTGGCCGAGAGAAACAAAACCTCAATCCGGCAAAGACGTTGACTCTTCGCAGATACGCACGAGGTTCGAGTTTTTCATGGTCATCGCGATACCGTCCTCCAAACGGTACACTGGCACGTCCAGTCCAGCTGAAGCTTTTTATGTTACGCTAGGAAAACCGCGTGTTCGCGGAAAGCATAGTGTCCATTTGGAGGCTGAGATAGGGCGAAAATGCTTTGATAAATTGGATACGTCAGGTTGAAAATTACTATCAGCCTTGACTACGACCGCATCACGGCTTCTAAAAAGGGAACCACCGCCGACTAGTTTCTTTAAAAAGTCGCATAGACAGGTTCCTTATACGCCGCGCGCGCTTTCTTTCCACCAATACGTGCTACACGGCGCTGCGTTTATTATTTACCACCCAAAAAGACCGAACCCGAATGTGCGAGGTACTTACACGACTACACTACGAAAAAATTCCACTCTCGATGCTACACGAGCTTACAGAAATTCCACCCCCTCTTTCACCCAACACAAACATCCCGTTACATCAGACATTCCAGCAGTGTAAACGATACCTAAACAAGATACCGTCGCGTACTCGATCTATCCAACGAGGGAGGCATTATTTTCTTCGGGACCGGCAAGCTCCATTGAAAATACAAGGGTGGAATAATTCTCGGAACTAATGCCCATTAACGACAAAAAGGACCTATTTTCTCACCGCAACCGCGTTCTTCGAATCTCATCACATGAGCACACAACCATCGTAAAAATAACACATTCATCTCACTTGCTCCTGGCATCTCCCCGTCTAGCAATTTTTTCCACACCCGAGGCTAACGTGCACCTGTAACTTCTCGGAAATTCGCCCTATAAGGTGCCAAATACCGACGACCTCTTGACGCCGTCCACCCTCTACCCCCTTTGCACATTCTTCGCTAATCAAAAAAGGAAATATACCCTAAATGGATATTCGAGAGGCGGACACCTTATCCTGAAAATGCCGACGATTTACGACCATTCTAGCGAAAACGTCCTCACAATTTTTTTCGCCATACTTTTACACAACTCACACACACACAAACATAAACCATACACAACATAACGGCGTTCCGGTACGATATAGCGCCACCAAAGTAGATGGTTCGAATTTCAAAAGGCCAACATCGGCAAATCACCGATGTCCACTTCCGGTCACTTGAAATGTACTGGTGGCCTTATTGCAGGATACAGTCGTTAACTGCGCCCAAATTCCACGAATATTCGTAATCGCACCATTTACCAAGGGATGTTTTCGTTGCCGCTGTGAAATTCGATGCTCGAACCGACAAAAGGTACATACCATCGGGAATTAGGCTAAAGAAAATTCAAATTAAAATAACCCGTGTGGGGTATCGTTTGACGTATACGTGATCGTACAAGCACACGGTTGCCCCGAAGAATAGCTTCGTTGATATTTGAGGAATTCGAGGGAATTTCGTTATGAAGTGGCACGTCCAAGAGGTAAGTGTAAGTACTCGAGACAACGTTGATTCAATTTCCAAAAATAAATAAAAAATTTTACCCATTTTTTCGCCTTTTTTTTCGTCAGTAATCGTTTCAATCAGGGCTTTTTTAGTGGGGGACGCGGGGGGACGCCGTGCCCTTGGAGAAAATTTTGAAAATATCGAAAAATTGATATAAAAACTTTAAAAAAGTGAAAGAATTTGAAAAAAAAAAAATCACTTTTGGTAACCTATACAAAATTTTATGTATTTTTTTTAATCGATGGAATCAACGGTTGGCCAAGTATTGGCAAAAAAACAATTCTGGAAGGAGCTAGAAATTCAAATTCAAAAATTCGTGAAAACTAGAACAATGAAATTCAGTAGCTAAAAACTTGACTTTGAGGTTATTTTTAAACAACGAAAAAATAATTTCATCTCGATTTTTTTTTCAAAACAGTAGCAAGGAGTGAAGAGGGGTAACATAAAATTATGCACTTAAAATTTTTGAGAATTAACGTCCCTCCAAAAAAGAAACGACAGAAAAAGGCTTGGTTTCAAATATATTGAATTCAGATCTAAATTAATGATCAAATTTTACACAAGTAGATCTGCGAAAGGTGAGTGGGGGGAAGAGGAGGTATCCATCACAAATTTCAAAAAATTCAAGAAAACTAGTCAAATTGTGACCGTCCATGAAAAAAGGGACCTAGTGTCACATTCTGGTCAAAATGACTTATCAGCGGAATCGGTATCCCTGAACTCTTGTCTTTCGAATAAAACGTGTCCCAGGCCCCTAAGTTAAAAATTGAGCCCAAAAACCACTTTTTGTAAACCCACTTTTCCAAAAATCTGAATTTTTAATGTCCATGAAAAAAGGGACCTAGTGTTTGTATGTCCACGAAAAAAGGCACCTAGTGTTGAATTTAGTATTTCTTATTATTTTAAACCTGAAAAAAGTTCCTTTAGCACACCTCTTAAATTATTAAATCAAAATTTTAGGAATTTAATGAAACTTTTAAATGCGTTTTTCTCGAAACTTGATTTTGTGACACTATGTCCCTTCTTTCATGGACGGTCACTATAGATTAAAAAAGCTATCTAATAAATGAACATATTCTTAACTCAATTTAGTCACATCAATGCATTGTTAAGTTGAAAAATTGCAATTTATTTAATGTTTTTAGAATTGATAAAAACTACATTAATTGCAATTTTGGATTGATATGACCAAATTTGATTTTTTAATGAAAAAAATTACGTCCAATTTAATATGGTTCAAGCCATTGCTGCCATTTTTACGATAAAACAGAAAAAAAATTCACCAGGTGCGCCCCCGATCGATCGGCCACCCGGTATTTACAATTAATGTCTTGAAAAATCGCTAGGAACGCTGAAGTAGCGAGTGTGATTTTTTAAATGATTCACTGCAGATGCTAAACTTGCTTCGTTTTGAATTATTATCGCATATTTTTGATGAATAATAATTAACCTGTCTAAATATAACTTTACGAGATATCTAAATAACAAGTAGATTCCGCTGCATAATTTTTTCATCAATTTTCGCAAAAATTTCACCAAAAATTGACAGAAAAATCCAGGAAATCATCGATAATTTTTTAATTATGGAGGGATGAAGATGCAAAAAAAATTTCAAACGAAACAATAACGAACTTTACGCCTAAATTAATTTTATAATTATGCAAATATATTCGAATATTTAATAATTTATAAAATAATTTCAAGAGTTAATTTTTGAGATGATTAAGCAAGTATAAGAACAGAGGAAGAAAAGCAAAAAAGGAAGCAAATAAATTAAACATTTTAGCAGAAAAATAAAAAAGGAAAAAATTTTCAAGAAATTTCACGCAAAATGATCAAACACAAACTTCCTCCTTAGCCGAGACATTTCCGAAAACAACGTTCTCCTTTTTTGAAAAGAACTACGCATTAGACGATACAACAACTGGAAAATGCCTCGAACAGATTCCAAGTATTGGCATATTATCATTGCTAAATGTAAACAATGAACTGAACCCAATAATACTAGTTTGTCGTTCGTAAATGTGAAATCGAACAACAAAGGAAGCACAGAAATCACTCAAACCAAAGATTCACGTTTGCACAAGAAAAACATCAACAATTCGCTTTTGTTGAATTCGAATAAATAATTTAAAAAACCAAATTGCTCGTGAGAACCCAACTACGTTAAGTTTTTAGTTCACCAGCGACCACCTTTGATAGATTCTTTGAGGAAAAAAATGCAGAACGGCGAAAATTAGGGTGCAATGAAGTACACAGGTTTGAAGTAATACTTTCCAAAGTAGATATAATTATTCCAAGGTATTGAAAAATTAAAATCACCCCTAAATATACTCCTACTTTTCAATACTACAAACTATAATAAATACGTATATTGAAAAAACATTCTCGATTTAATTAGTCACACCCTCTATTTCCCGGACTAGATTTCCAAGCTAGATCAAAAGGCTATAAAAAATATAACCTTTGGTAGGTACCGCAACATAAGGAAAATAAATCAAGTCGACTAGACTAAAACATTTATAAATTTCAACCGCTCGACGGGGAAGCTTTAGAATTTACAGAACGGTAAAAAATACCTTAACCCTTACAAGTCTGGTTGCATTTCCCAAACGGTGAATTTTTTTACCACCTCGACGCCCTGGTTGCACTTCCTATTCATCGTTTATTTAACAAGTACACATCTCGACGTCGAAAAAAGCATTCAATTCATTACATCAGATTCTAGTCTTCCTTTAACACCTGGTCTGTATTAATTACCTTTTTTACCAGAGGTTGACATATATGAAAAAATGCAACGTGTAATTTCACATTCAAATATATGCATCGCAGAATTGCACCGATATAATGAATTCCGTCTATAGTCGAAAAAATGACCGGTTATGAGCTCATGTTCAACGAAAATTTTTACATTGAGCTTAGATCATGTTGAAAAATTTCGAAGAATGTGAGATGCCACATCTTTGAGGGGAAGAAATTTTATAATATTTGCGATTCCTTTTTTTTTCTTCTCATGACGTAGTATATTTTATACAGTTATATATTCGTGGCCTCATATACAATGTTTATCGAATGGGTAGGTCATATCCAAGTTGGTAACCGAGATAACATGTTATCCGGTACAGATAACATTACAGTGCTGAGACACCGTATGATATTTCGAGAAAGAGAGAGAGGGAGAGAGAAAAGAAAACAAAGCTTTAAGCTCATACTCCTGCAAGGGCCATCGAACTTGGTTAATCGTATTAATTTTTCAATTATATCTTTCTGCCGAGTAAATACATTAATGGTTAATATAAACGTTGCAAATTAGGCGCTGAAAATGAACCCGCCGCTAGATCCTGTCGATAAGATCAACCTATGTATTTGGCATATTTGCATAATCGTGTAGCAAATCAGATATTTTCACGCCGTGTTAATCAAACAATACGAAAAAAATACTATCGCATGTATAAATCGGTTCACTTTCGTTTTCTTTCCCCGCTCGATACGAGTAATTAATCAAATTAATGAAAGCATTTCCACGTCAGACGACGTATTTTCCACTGAAATGAAGCCAGACTTTTAAAACGTCTGGTGTCGAATGCTCAATTAATCTTCCATAAATCGGGTCATCTACCTATATGATTTTTAGTAAATAAAAATTTTAACGGTTCCAGACGAGTAGGGCTTCGTTAATTAACCGAATTATCCAATTTTCGCTCGATTTCGCGATACGTTGGAAAATCGCTGCCTTTGGATGAACAGATGCTCGAGTAATTCACAACGCATTCCAAAACAATCACACCCTCATTAATTAAACACTCACACAAGTCTAATTGCTATTACGAAAACGTTTCGTGAATATTAAGCTAGCACTAATCCATTGACTACGAGGAAAATTATTAACTAGTCAAGACGATGACAATTTTTGAAACTCGTTAACAAGACATTGCCTTCTGCATTTCAATTAATGTATACGACTACATTGTATACGAGTTCGAGAAATTACACAATATAAATTTTAATTTTACAATTACCAAAGATACGTAGTTCCTATGAAGATACATGTTAAATTGCTCTCTCGCTTAGCATATGTTCGTAGATCGGGTATTTTTGCGCCCAAACAATTATAAGATACGAACATATGCGTAGATAAAATAAATTACACATTTCATATCGCGTTCAAGAAGCAATATTCTTTTTTCGGTACAGGAGACCATTTAGCGAACCCATAAAAATCGCGGGCGCCATGATGGGTACGTAAACCCAGAGGTCCTATGACCTCCACCAAAAGGTCAGAAATTATTGCGGGAAAGCCGTAATTTACTGATAATTTGCCATATGATCGAGATCGCGATAATTTTTCAAATTTAATTGCACCTCGTAAATGAATCACATCACACGGTGTTTTATCAACATTCAACATACAAACGTTATCGAAATAATTCCGAAAATACGCGCACCAAAAATCGTACCTCTACGTACACACGTTGAAAGGTCATATAGAAATTGTGCACGTTTACAAATTGCATCGATGAGGCGCAAGACACCCAAACAAAACGTACCGAAATCACGAGGTGATTTGCGGCGTCGGCATGAGTATCGAGAGGCACCGATTGTTATACAAATTGTGTTCTTACCTCGAGCATCCATTTGGTGACGATTTTCCTCATAAATGGTTCGACGTCCGTTTGTACGGTTTTAAAATAATCACATTGAGGAACGTATAAATGTTCCATATTTAATAACTCTTGAAGAACGCGTTCGTCCTCAAATACCGTTCCGTCTTTCATAGCGCAACAACTGTCGGCGGAGATTTTTTCAGCGCACAATAAATCCATAATTAAAAATTACTAATTTAAAAATTTTACAAAATAAAATAATACTAAAAAATTTATTAATCAGTCATTTGAGAATAAAAAGAACGAAAAATTTTCAAAAATTCACGAGCCGGTTCGTTAATAAGGTGCACACAAAGACACAGGTCGAAGTATAAAACTCAACTGTCTGTGTACCGGTACCGAATATCGGATAAGTGTATCGGCAAAAAATGCAACATAAATTAAAAAGCAGTCCCCGTTCAAGGAATGTGTCGAGTCTCCTGCCCAGAACCCACTCCAACCAAGGCCATCTTCATTCATATGTTATGCAGACGATCAGCTGATTTTTTAAATAGAAGGAGAAACCGAAGTACTCCCCTCCAGCAGGGCGTACAATTCCCCTACCATGTTTGAAGCGACCTCTAGCCAAATATCATTTGAAAATTAGGGTTGTCGATGTTTTTCAAAGATTACTCGTTTAATTTCGTGTTTTAATAATTATTACCTTTGATTATTCGATGATGTGTCGATAATTATTGATTATTCTTGGTAATTTTGATTATTTCACGAGAAAACGTATCAATTCATCTGTATTCTTCGATGTAGCGCCGTTACACAGATAAGATACGTGGTTTGGGTGAATTTCTGCATGTATTCGTCTGTGGTGTAGCATCCACCCCGAAAGGGTTGTAAATTAGGGGTTACTTGGAAACCCAAAAATAAATAAATTTTAGTGAATTTGGAAGATGAATCAAATTCATAAAATTTGGTAAGAAATTTAATTTATTAATTGTACCATCGCATTTTATTATTTTATTTTTTCCCGGTGCCGGATGGACGTATGTATTTCAATTTTTACCCTTGTTTTGACATATTTCCCGGATCTGATTACGATGATATTCTTTGTGTTGGTTTACGCTGCTAATCGAGATTATTATAAATTTTCTATGAAATAATTGATCAACTCCGTTTTACTGAGATTACGATAATCGTCCGAATAGGGGTGGAAGTAATTAAAGAATGAACAAGTTGAGAGTCTCCGGATGTACCTTCCTGCTTATTACATTTTTATGTTGAAAAATTACTTCAAAAAAGAGCATTCCTATGACGTAGAATGCGAAATTGAAAGATTTCTGATCATTGAGTTCTGTACATTTCTGTAGACTTTTGATTGAATATCTCTGTTCAGTTAGAAAAAGTTTTTGAGGAGTGTTTTATGACCAAGTGCAACACCAAGTATCAAAAGTACACAGTGAACTCTTGAACTACTCACAGATGTGATGGAAATTTTCAGTATTTTCACTTTTCGTTGTAATTTCGACCTATCTGTACGGCGAGTTAACAACCCTTCAGTATTTATTTTCAAAACATACACATCCTTTGATAAAATACATAAAACACTATTATACTACCTTTGGCATTAAAATTTCATACAATTTGTTACAGGAAAACGTAATCAACATCCATCATGTTCTCGCATAACACCTCAAAATTACTAAACCAACGTCCTCAAATCAACTTCAGCTACCATATTTCGCCGGATGTCACAATCGAATTCTTAAAACAAAAATCCCACGATGAACAAGATGAAATTGAACCAGAAGAAGACGAAGATTACGACAACTTCAATCCTCTGGTTTACTGCGCCATCACCATGGACGAAGACGGCGATTCTCCGGTTAACGACGAGCTACCTTCTAAAATTCCCGACGCTAAATCCAAGAAACCATTTAAAAGCAACGAAAATTCATCATTTGTTTGTAACAGCACCGAAACCTCAAATGGCGTGAAGAAGAAACGATTTTCGTGTCATATTTGTCAAAAAACATTCGGCTGGACTACGGATTTAAAACGTCATATTTTGATCCACACCGGAGAACGTCCTTTTAAATGTACCATGTGCTTTGCTACTTTCACTCGTAACTTTTTATTACAGAAGCACAAGACAAAAATACATCAGTGTTTGTCTCCTAATGAAATCTCCCAGCTGAATAACAACGTTGCTAAGAATTTAATGGAAATTAAATTGAAAATGCGAGAATTAGAGGAGTCCAAAGAAGACGAAGAGAAATCCGATAAACGTAAAGGAAAAAAGCAAAAAATAGAATAATGTAAATTAGCTCGATTGTAAATGGCTTAAGTGTGTTCATCGCATATAATCGCATGTCTTCCATACGAGATACATCTGCGACAATAATTCTTTTTCTTAAGTATTTTGCTTTATCGTGACAATAAATCATAATTTGATTATTCGCGTGCTATATTTATTACTATGTAATTAATAAGGTTATATTTTCCCATGTAAAAGCTTCGCTAATTTCTCAACGCTTCGTTGCATTTTATTTATATTCGGAGTGATTGTGTAATTTCGACAATAATTTAATTCCATCTTGAAAATCTCTTGGTGTAGATTTTCCTCATGTCTTCCAATGTATAACAATAACGAAATCAAAATCGCCGATTTTTCTAATTTTAAGGCATTTTACCTTACTACGTTGTGTGTATGTTTTTATTTTTATTTCAGTTACCTAATTTTAAGAGTAGCTTTGTAAATATCCTATTCCTTGTTTTTATCGATACTCTTCCATTGTTGAAATATATGACAATAATCATATTTCTAATGATAGGTGTAGTTTTTAAGATGAAATATTGAGCACTGGTGTGTTCCTTTTTATGTTTTAGTTTTGTACGAATTCCGTAGTTATTAAGTATTTTATCGATTTCGCGTATCGAGGGATACCTTTCATAATAACATGTAAATGTACTCTCGATACGCTTCGTTGATCCATATCCTTGAGATATTTCGTGTTTTTGTAGAATACTCCGATTCCGGAGTAAAAATAAATTCATATCTTTATATCTAAAAAAGGTTAGACGAGGCAAGATTTCCGATTGACGAAGAGAAGAATTTGGTAGATTTCAGACGACGGACCAATTGTCTCAATATGTCCAACTTTGATCAAGTCGTAAATATAATTGTTTTTTAGTGTGTTTTTTTGTATTAATATTAATATCGATGTTACGTTTGTCAGGTTGCTTTTTATGTTTGGCGTTTTATTATTAAGAGATAATTTTTTGAGAATTCTCCAAGTCGAATATTAAGTCATAGTTTACATTAATTTTAATAAACCTTAAGTAAAGGTAAAAGTGCTTTGCTATTTCTATTTAAAGCCTTTATTTGATACGTATGTAGATAAGTGTGTTATTTTGTATGTGTTCTAAATTAATATAAAAATGTTATAAGCGTATGAAAAAAGATTTATGATAATTTGTTATTTTATCGTTAATGATTGCCTATTTACGAATATTTTCTTAGTACATATGATTAAAACGTTTTCTTTGCCCTCATAAAATCTCATCAGCTCGTTACATTAAAGTACCATAAAAATTCCATACTTTTCCATCAACTACCTGATGCCATAATTCACTTCTTTGCACCTTGTCTACACCTATCTTACTTCCGTTCTTTTTTGACCTTTTTCGATAATATATTTATCGACGAAAAAAGAATTTAACCCAATTCCCGTATTAATCCGATTTTCTATTTACATAAATGAAGTGGATAACATAACGTAGTCAGCTGATACGAAACTTCATAGAATTATTACGAAGTAAATTTTTAGCTCGTATCGCTCATGTAATGTCTGAAAATAGCGTGGTAATGTATGAAAATTTCTTGTAATAAATTATTTTACTAAGTTTCGTTTTTATTTATTTCAAACGAACTTCTTTCTTCTTCGTTATTCGTACAGATAATAAAATTATCGTATAATTCGTGGTACATTAGAAAACATCAATAGGCGGTTCAACTTTAATGGCGGTTTAAGTACTTGAAAAAAGGTCTAACTTCCATTCTTATCAAATTAATTATTTAGATACATTTTCAATCGTTAAGTCGCGAATTCTCATGGAAAAAGGAACATCATCTTTCAAAAGAAACATCTCTACACAAAGATGGCAAATTTATTTTAAAAATTAAAATCTACATCGAGCTCTTCCCTTACGTATGAAATTTTTATAGAGTGGGGAGAAATCAGTTATTTAGTCGAGAGATTCTTAGCGATCAAATGCGATTTTGTTTCATCAAAACAACTAAAAGATTTGGCAACAATGTAAATTTTATTCAATCTCCGAATCACGAAAAATTCCCAACTATTCAACAGACGATAAAATAATTTCCGTTTGAGCATTTGTAAGATAAATTAAATTTATTAAATAAAAATACAGCAAAAAAAGGCGTAGAACTACAAAAGACTCTCACAAAAATGACTTTATTACATTACACACATTTTTGTTTAGATCGGGCGCGATTCAAACGCAACATTATCGATTACACATATTTACACAAATTGATAAAAAATTATAAGTACACTAAAAAATCAAGCTTCCAATAAAATCTTACATTCTGCGCGAAAATTAATTAATAAAAATTTGTACAAGAAATTAAACGAAATCTAAGTACGTCACATCCTTCGCTTGTTATAGTTCATCGTTTTTGTAATAACTGAAAGCGAGATGGTCAAAGAAAATATTCCACTCGTACGTGTAATTGAATCAACAAATACCACAAAGCGTTTTTTAATATCAGAAATTCTAGATTAAACGCCGACGTAACAGGGCGTCTCGAAAAGTTTACTACGTAGAAGTTCATAATGATATTCATGAATTATCTTGTATACTAATCCCCTCTTCTTACCCTTTGCACTAAAAACCATCAATTTTTTTCACGTACTCGAGAAGAAGGCGCCAGTTCGCGTAGCGATGACGTAATAATGCAAATATTGAAAAATACGTCGATTTCAAAACGAGACTTCCAATATCTCACAATTTCATTAACAAACGTCGTCGTACGAATTTTTCGCAGCATTTCGAGTAAATTCCACGTCCCTTTAACAACGCGAAATAATTTTAAAAAGGATACTGCTTATCTCGAGTTTTTCGGTCATGTCCTTTCGAATATGTAGCACTCTGTGGACAAAACAAAAAGATATTAAAATACTCGATACGGTGGAATTTAACGTAAGCTTAATTACCGAATAATGATGATGAGATTTCTCCAAAAACAACGCATCCAAGTCGTCTCCATTCTGATGAGATGATCTGGAAGCTGTAAGTAAAACAAAATAAATAAAATGGTTCGAATTTCATCCACGATCCAACTCACCCTTATCTTCGGATTTTTTCTTTTTATCCAACAACATCTCGTCTTCTTCGGCTCTTATCTAACATATAAACAATTTATGTCAATGTTATATCTCATTAAATGGTGGAAATACCGAAATACCAACCCTCTTACGACTTCCGCCTTCGCGTTTCTTCTCCTTAACCGGTTGATCGGATAGGTCGATGACGACTGAGGAAGATCTCGCGGCTCGTTTAGATTTCGAACGTTTCTCCTTTTTATCAGGTGGACTATACGTGTCCGGCGAATTACTGGAGCTCCTTAATTTACTCGACTGTAATTGGCAGATGGGTAAAAACACATTCAGATAAATGAAATAATACAACTCAACATTCCATATTGCGACCACGTAAATGAATAAAAATACAAAGAAATCTATAATTAAAAAAAAATCATAATTCATTGAAGAAGCCATCGAAACAAAACGCGTTATCATAAACATAATCTGCCGATGATAAAAAATAAAAGAATACATTTTAAAAACCATTTGATAAAAGATTTAAAAAAACACGCTTCGGTACAATAAAATACGAATAAAACATTTGAAAAAAATAAAAACTTCGTTTTAAAACTATAAAAACGATTTTAAAAAAAATGGAAAAAAATAAAACAAAATACACTGCACGTTGACAATTATATGAGTACAACACGATAATACAGATTTGACGCGACCAAAAAAGATAATACGATGCACAAAAAAGAATCCACGAAAAAAAAACTCGTCGTT
This sequence comes from Maconellicoccus hirsutus, assembly GCA_003261595.1. Lineage (NCBI taxonomy): Eukaryota > Metazoa > Arthropoda > Insecta > Hemiptera > Pseudococcidae > Maconellicoccus > Maconellicoccus hirsutus. The sequence continues at coordinate 99,069 of QBDW01005223.1, read as the reverse complement.
CTTCATTCCAAATACTGTGATGTGGTAAATACTCCAACGAAAAAACCACTACTGCTTTATATTGTTTGCAAATCGCTCCGAATAGTTGCTTCGTTTCCGATGAAATTTCAATAAAGAATGCTATTTCAGTTTTGCGACAGGAATCGTCGAAATGTTTCTTTTCCGTAAATCATTTCCAAATATTTTATCGTAAAATGGATTAATTTCATAGACGAATTGTCAACTGGACGTTGATGAAGTTTGATTGGTAAATCGGTTGTCAAAGTGAAGCGGCAAATTTCAATCCTCTGCGAATTTATCGTTTAATATTTAAATCGAGAAAATCATTCCAGGAAGATGACAAAATATACGTGACAGGGTCTTCGTTTAAAAATGGACTTTTTAACGTAATGAATTGTGAACAGCTTCGTGTTTTATACTCGCTTGAAAAAATCTTTCTTGTTGGATTTCGACGTAGGCCGCAGGAAAATTCCAAATTCTTCTCAATTTTAAACAAAAACGTGTAATGAAATTTCTACATTTATCGTGATTTTCTGGTAGACAATTTATCGAGCCAAATTCAATAACACGTTTCATACATTGGAACCAAATTATCGTTTTATTGAGGATTTCAGCGAATTGAAGATATCATATCTGATGATTCGTGTTCTTTTGATTTTTCCGTATTTTTTCAATCAGCTTAGAAGACAGTATCGCAAATTAGTTGATTATTGGAATTCAAAAAAAATATCATTAGAGTGGATGATAAAATCCTTCATCGACGAATTATGGAATCGAGATTTCATTAAATACACCGTTGAACCGCTGATGACTGTAGAATCGGAAGTCGTCAATGGGACAAAAATTACTACATTTTGCTGCATACTATGCGAACCGTTGAAGAACATCTGGACCACTTTAATTACATCTGCTTCAGCATTTTGTAATTTTCGCGAATAAATTACGTTCGCAAATTGATGAAAATTACGTAGTCGCATTTCGAGAACATCTTGAGACAATACTTGACGGTCTTGTTGATTCAACATCCAAAATAGTAAAATGATAAGGCAATCATCCAAGTTAGGACCGCACCTGGGTTGGGTTATTTTTGCATCAGTACATATGATACTAGTATTTGATCTTCACTTCTTTTATTTTTGGATCTCGAATGAATATTCCGATTTATATCACAACAATCGTCTTCATTATTGCTAAGATCTTCATCTCCAATTCCAATTCATTTTCGCGCGAATCTCGATAATTTTTCCAATACTGATCACAACATGAATTCAGAACACCAGAGTCGATCAACGGAAAAACTCCACCAATAAAACCTCCGCTTGGTCTTTGCATTCTTGGCGTATAAAAATTGCTACGAGTATCTGCACGCGACAATCCATCACTTCGAATCATTTCCATCTACTTCAACGTCGACTTAAGCATCTACGGCACGAACTCGAGACGGCGTTTTGCGCTTTAACGTAATCCCATCGTCGTCAAGCACTTTACTACGCATAGACTTAAGAACAAACAACAGTGTAAAAAAACTAGTCGCAATATTGGCAATAAATGAAAAAAAGTCTTATTTCCGCTTTGAATTTCGCCAAGTAACGCGTCCTTCTTTAGAGGTTCATTTTCCGTATTACCGACGTCCATTAATGCTTACCTTTGACGATGATATGCCGCTAGCTGTTTTTCTTCGCTTCGTTTCTGCAAAAGAATAAACAAATCAGTAGGAGTTACTTTTGATTGGAACCAACTCGCTGATACAAACCTCCTCTGTCGTAACTCTCGACTAATTTCAAATCGGCAGCGTCGTCATCAAGAGGAGAAGGGAATTCCTTCCATGAATTATTCGAACTGCCACGATAGGAGCTTGATTTTTTCAACGAGTCTTCTTTCGTTCTGTATTCATCCTGTTTGATTTGAATAACTTGGTAATTTTTTTCGAGATGTTTTTACAGGTTTTTTAAAAATATGTTAATTTATTAAAAATTATTTATCAATATTATTTTTTTGAAATTCGTCCAAGATGAAATACAACTCACCTTTCTATCGTCAAAAATCAATTTATCTTCTTTGCTTTTCTTTTCCTTTACTTTCTTTTCACTGTCGCGTTTATCGTCCTTCGATGATTTTTCCCTTTCGTAGTAATCATCCCGTTTAGAATGTTCGTACCTGGAAAAAATAATGAATAAGTATTCCGAATCACCGGTCGCATAATTCGCGTATTTTTCATCAACTTACGAATTTCTGGCTTCGTTTCTCATATCTTCTTGTACCAAATCGATAATCTTCATTTTTTCGTTTTCTTGACTAATCACCGAAACGTATTTCGATTGATCTATACACCAAGATTACACCAAATTAACATCTCCATCGAATATAAATTACCTAATTCGAATTTCAAATCTATTTTCACCTTTTTTGTCGCCATCATCGCGTACAGTATCTTTGGAGACGACAACGCTGATAGGGTTACTCATCGGAGCACCACTCGCGGTCGATTGCGCGGATTGCGCTTCCGATTTTTGATTCGACACCTGAGAGGACACGTTACCGTTTAATTTGGCGGCGGCCTTTTGCTGCACGTTTTCGGAGGCCAACTTCACAGCACTCACCAGGTGGAAATCTTGTTCTCGAATAAACTGCGCGCTTTTCGTTTTCAATAATCCGTTATACGAAACGGCCAACGTCGCTAAACCTCTATTTTCCGCTTTTTCATCTTCAATTATCTTTTCTACCTTTTTTTCGATAATCTGCGCTAATTTCATTAGCACCGGGAAATGCGGTAGGATTTTTATCAATATAATCAACGCGTTACGAATTTGTATATAATCCTTTGATTCCAAACAGACGACCAAAGCCTAAGGAAAATCGATGCAATAGTAAATACTAAAAATACCGTGACTATCACACCTCGATACCAACCTTGGTGATTTTATAATGCCACTTATGGCACACATGTCTGTAGTTCTCGTATCCAACGTGATCATTCGCCTCGGAGAACTGGTTACTAACACGGAACTTGGTAATGAATCCTGGAAACGTTGCGCATTCCTGAAACCACAAAATGGTTACTCTTCTGCATCACCTTAATCGTTTTCACGTAGCAACACGTACCTTCTCGAAAGTATCCTTATCCGAATGCCATCTCATGACGGTCTCCAAAACAGTACATAAAAAGCCGCCATATCTTCTGGCCTCGTTTTCCGTACATAACGTAACGGAGTAGACGATATCACAGAATAATCTATCGTAGCACAGAAGCGTCGAGAAATTCGGCGTTTTCAGCGAATGCAAGACGTGAATGAATTTCGCACAATACATCGCGTCCACCATGGTGAATATGCATCGAGGAAATACGCAATGTTGCAAGAACTGAGTGATCGTTTCGTTTTTCGCAGTTTTCACGTTTCGCGACAAAAACCAAGATGGTTTTTCCTGAAAAATCCAGAGATTTTTAATCGGTTTCGGGAATACAAAAAATTGAGTTTAATCGAAAACACGCTTACCTGTTCCAAACGGTGTTTTACTTTTTGTATGTGTTCTTGTTGTTTTTTCATTTCTTCGTTTAATTTCTCGACTAAACTAGTATTTCGTTCTTTTTCTTTTTTAATTTTTATAGAAGTCTGAAAATAATTTATAGTATTTGAATTTCTTCTCATTTTTTCAATGAAAGAAGTTTAGAAAAATTAAAATTACCATTTCAGAAGAGTTTTGCAAGTCTACGTTGGCATTGCGTAATTTCTTAATCTCCCTTTGATACGATTGCCAAGGTACTTCGAGATCGTACAAGGTCAATGACCAAAACAATATGATGAATTTAGGAGACATGTCGTCCCATACTTTGACAGGATACAAAGGACGAATCGAATCTATTACCGGAGTAATTATTTCGTTAACTGCGCCGTAGTATTTGTCCAGCTTCGTATTCTCGGTCCATTTCTTTGAATTTGAGTCGGTTTTCCGGTATTCGTCGAATTTCGCCTGAAAATTATCAATTCGATTGCTTATAAAATCGTATAAATTAAAAAATAAATCAAAAAATTCCTCAATTCAGTTTTTCAAGGAAACATTGAGGAGAGCCTAAGTAAAAAATCGAAAAATTTCTCTACTACTCACTTGAATAGAGAAATTAATCTTCGGCCGAGACAAAAAGAACGCAACATCCGTCCTCAGATGATACTCAGTAAGTAAAGACTCAATAGGCGGTAATCTTGTAACATAATCGTCGATACTCAACACTCCATTTAAAAAAGTTCCATACTGAACCAACGTGTCTTGACACTACATTAAACGATAAACAAAAAATAACAAGAAATTTCGCGATAATTTTCAAAACAAGAGACAAACCTGATCATAAAGATTTCCGGCAAGTTTACAGACGGCTGTTTCTTTGTAAACGATGCAATCTCTTTGTTGACCGATCAACAAACACAAACTGACCGCCAGGTTATTTTCCATTAAGGCGTCTTTGAGTCGGAAGCTTGATTTTTTTGTATTTCTTATATGAGTAAAGTAACCACCCTATGAATCGTGCGAAGAAATTCAATTAGAAAATTACCTAAATAATATTTCAAATATAAAAATGTCTAAAACCTCAGATTTGAGTATCTCTCCGCCGGAAAACGCGCTTAATTGTTCGTTGGTCATATCTTCGTTGAATTCTATACCGGACATCTTTTGTATGATTTCTTTTAATATTAATAAATCGAAACTGAAATGAAATTCCATTAGGACATGTCTTTTTAAATTCGCTCATAATTTGGGATATTCACCTTTTATACACTTTCATCTGATTACACACGTATTGCAAAATGCCCACTAATTCGATGTTGTATTTTTTATATATGGAACCACAGAAAACCGACAAATTCACCAACCAAACGGCCGTCATACCGTTATGCTGCTTGGAGTTTGCACGATTCTGCTGCATTAACACCTCGATGATGCAATACGACAACACATCGTACGATAATCCGGTCAAATATTTCAATGATTCGACCACAAGCATGATTAAATTATCAAACATCATGATTTGATTGAGGATCTGCGCGGAAACGAATAAAATGAAAAATAAGATTTGAACATTGACAAAGAGAACTTACATATTCTAAGATGAAGCCGGGCAAACAATGAGTTAGTTTGCCTATTTGTCTTCCGGCCAGTTTCGTCGTTTCTTTAGTGATCTTTTTCATAATTTCTTTGATTTTTTTCAAAGCGTCGCAATTATCCATTAAAATTTCCGGGTATTTTTGAGTAGTTTCGTTTTTCCAACGAGCGTACAATGTATATCTAGAAAAAAGTAAATAACCAAAAAATTAATTTAAAACTTATCTAAAATAAATTACCATATGGATATTTACCTGTAATTGTACGGGTATAATTTTAAAATATCCCATATTTCGTCGGCTACACAACAATTACATTTCAACGCTGATAAAGTTGGCAGTACTGATAAATCTAAAACCGTCAGTATTTCGAAATATAAAGAATCTTCCGTCGGTGGAGGACCTTGTTCTGTAACTCCAGCCTAAATGAAAGAAAATCCGTAAATAAAATGTGAAAATACCCTAAATCGATATTTCGATAATTTACCTGAATCAGAGCTAATTTCAAAAGCCTTATGATTTTATAAACCAATTCCGGATCATAACTGAGGTACGCGCCTATGGTATATAACATTGGGAAAATATTATCTCTTAATTCTAAAAACGAGGTAACTTGTTTTGGTGCCAAAGGATTGGATAGAGTTTTCGGCGTAGTATTCGATAAGTTATGTTTTGTTTCGTAATATCTGAAAAAAAGGAATCAAATTGCGTAAAAAACTAATGCAACGAATGATTAAAAAGAACAAGTGTAGGCTTACTTTCTATATATAGGATCAATAAGTAAATGTATCAATTGACATAAATTATAAGCAATTGGATATTGACTGACGATAAAAGTTGTCGGCAGTTTGCTACATATTTTGTGAAATATTTTCCATTCACCGACGCGTAAAAGAGCCTCTAATAATCCGAATTTTTGATTATTGTCATTCTATGAACACATAAAAAATACCATATAATTACGTTTCACTGAAACAATTTCAAGTTTTTGACAAATCGACGTACTTTATTCATTGTTTCTTCATCGATGTTGGCTGCTTCTTCGCTATCTTTCTCTTTTGTCGAAACTACAATTGCGTTATTTTCTTTGAAACGTTTCCTAGCTTCGTTTATTTTTTTCTCCCATTCCGAATGGATGTAATTATCATCCGGTTGTAACTATAACACAGTTACGAATAAGTTACCACATATAAGTATCGTTTACGCTAATCAATAATACTAACCCAGCCATAAATATCTTCTAACAGAATAGCTTTGTTTTGCAATAAAAATGCGGTAATAATGTACAACGATTTCGGTGTCATGATACACGAATCGTAATAATAGACGAATTTAAAACCCAACACGTCACTAAGTGTTTTTGACTGAGGCATATACTCCTTTAACATCGGCAAATAAAAATCCGGTTGGTCTATGTGACTTTCAAATGAATCCAACATTATATCCAGCACACGATTGGGATCCAAATTGAAGCAACCTTGAATATAAATAAAGTTATATTGAATTCAAATTAAATGCAAAAAGTAGAAATTACTCACCGATCAACGATTTTATCACATCCATCGTGTAAGATAAATTATGACTATCGCTTCGTTGGTTCAATTCTGTGATAAGTTTAGCATAACCCTCGCATTCTTCTCGAAATAAGTTGAATTTTTTTTGTTTATAGCTAAAACGATTGAATTAGTAGGAAAAAAATGTAATCAGTTTGTGTTCCGGTATTATCAGACTTACTATAGCTTAGTTTTAACTTTGATGAACTTCGTGGCGAAATTTCTATTACTTAGTACTTTCATCTCCTGCAAAGTATCAATTTCTAATCTCTCCTTGAGCAAACGATCGGAAACCATCTATAAGACATGTTGATTTGTAGTTATTACCCATGGATTTTTTAATTAAAAAAGCATCTAATGACAATTACTTTTTCCGTTTGCTTAACTATGTACGCCAAGTTTAATCGTTCTGTTGAATTATTTTCTTTGGTGGACGTTTCCGTATCCATGACATTATAAACATCCAACATAACCGATGGCATATCGGGATGCATGGTCTAGAAAAAATTTCGTCATATACAAGCGAAACGATAGTGCAAGATGATAATCAACATTTCTTACGATAATCTGTTCCATAGTATTGAAAAATACATCTTTCTTCATGCGATCAGTAACTCCGTCCTTAATTAAATCATATAAAAATCTGTACAAGCCTGAAAAAATACCAAAGTAAGAACTAGTAACGATTTATAACATTATTTGACGCATGAAACGACGTACTGTTTTGATGATCGCTGCCGTCTAATAAACTGGTATTGTAACCGATTCTGGCGACTATTTTTTTACATTCGCTTGCCCTGCTGGCAGGAAATAATGATGAAGAATTGAAGAATTTAGTGAAATTACGAGTTGAAGTACTCTTACCTTTCATTTTGAGTTGTTTCGATGACTCGAAGATTATCGGTGCATATAGTTTTAGCCATGTTTTGCGGTTGTTCAGAATACGAACGGCGGTCTTTCAACCATTAAATCAAATGATAAAACAAACTTTCTGTATTAAAACACCATTGAAATATTGGATAAATGCAACTATTATACAAATAGTTTTTATAAATTTAAAGTTAATTAAACAATACTTATTCCGTTTTATTAAAAATAAAAAAGATAAATATGGTATTTATTTTTTTGTTTGACGATCACACGAGTAGGCTAACATTAGCTTCAACGAACCAATGCCACATCTTTCCATCTTTTCCCACCCTTTTCACTCTTCACCAAACGTTGAGAATTGAGTCAGAAACCGAAACTTTAACGTAACGGAAACTAGAATTCACGATTTTCACTTTATTTCAAGCGCTTCGACATGACGTACGCCATTTTACACGATGATGTAAATTAGATACAAAGCTAAAAAATTATCAGAAATTTTTCCTGCATGGATACGAAAGAAATTTAGTGAATAGTGCATTTGTGATTTGTGGCAATTTTACTCATTTAAAAATGGTAAGTAATAATTTTAAAAATATTTCAAGTTTTGCTCAAGGTATATCTGTCTATATTCCCAATTCCTGACCATGTTGTTGATGTGGCTCACTATGTGTTTGCCTGCATTGCCACCTAGCCATCTTACGAGTCATTTCACGCTTAAAATCCCTTAGTGTTTCACGTTTTCACCCTAGTTTTAACCACGTTTCAGGGTCGCGTACGTACGAAAACCGTGAAAAAAGCCGCTCGGGTAATAATCGAAAAATATTACACCAAATTGACTTTAGATTTCCACACCAACAAACGGATATGTGAAGAAATCGCCATTATTCCTTCAAAACCCTTGAGAAATAAAATCGCTGGGTATATTATGATTTCCGCATACACCATTCACACATTACTTACCTATTGATTGAAATTAACTGCTTTTGCTTAGATTCGTAACTCATTTAATGAAAAGATTACGAAACAGCCAAGTACGTGGTATTTCCATTAAGTTGCAAGAAGAAGAAAGAGAAAGAAGAGATAATTACGTACCAGAGGTTTCTGCCTTGGAACATGACGTTATTGAAGTCGATTCTGATACTAAGGATATGTTGAAAATGCTTGTAAGTATATGGAATATTTATTTTTTTAGGCTGTCCAAAAATTTCGATTTACCAAATTTTTGTTTTAGGATTTTTCAAATATTTCTGGATTGCAACTTGTACCGGTGCAGCCATATCCAAGACGTAATTGAAAATGTTCTTTGTTATTGTATCACCTATTTTTTAAATAAATTTCTCAAGAATTATTCCTATAAAATTCATATTTTTACACAGATTTAAATATTTATTAAATCGGAGTTTACATACTTACAAAATATACTTGAAATAACAAAACGAATAATATAAAAACCATAGGCGATAATATGAGTAGCGATTCTCGCGATAAAACAACAAAAAAACGGAAGATGAATTGCCAAACATGGTAAATACCACAGTCGTTCCTTAAAGCCTAATGCCCTATAATCGAAAGTTAACGTCTCGGCGTTATGGAAAATTAATCAATTTAATAGGAAGCTTTTTTAAAATTTATAAACAATACACAACGTATAAAAATAAAACACACATATTTACAATAACAATACTGAACAATAGTTGTTCGTTTAAATAATTCCATATAAGGTTAATTATATAGGTAAAATAAAAAGCTTGAGATGATATTTATGACGACGAAGGAGAAGCTGGTAATCCTAATCTGGCAAATGTCATTTCTTTACGATATCGGACGATCTCCCAATACATGTCTTCAGCTGCAACATGAAACGTTTCATTAGTACTCGGTGATTATTTTTTAACGCGCAATTTGCATATTTCCACTTACCAGAGCTTTTAACCAATCCTCGTTGTATGTATCTTAAATAATTCAGAAAATTGCATACTGAAATTATCTGTAAAATGAAGAATGTTAGAAAAATTCCAATTAAAATTATAATCCATTCCACTCGACAATTTCCTTACCCTATTGCGACATATTTGAGATATACAGTGCCACTCGTCCGAGTCTGATATCTTCATACGATAATAACATAACCTTGGCATTTCCATGAGAGCGCATTTTCTGTAATTGAATTAATCGCCGTTTAAATATTCAAACTATATTGTAGATGAAAAAATACGACATAATTTTCTACAATTTTTTCATTTTCTTTTTTGAAATTTAATTGCTGCGTTAAAAGTCATTCCTACGCTTAATTTATTCGACGAAATTATCATTAAAATGATGCGTAATTGACTTCTCGACGAATATTCCCACATCAATGTAATTTTTCGGTATTTTATGTAAAATGAAACGCCCTCCGAAACTTAGGCGGATACCGAAGCCTAGTAAATTTTAAAACTATATTTTCTAAGGCTCCAGAACTCGCATTATTTCACACCTATTAAATACTACACCTGAAAATGCAAACTTAGACAACTGCCACGCATCGGTTTCGCCCATACACATCGCGAACTAATTCCTGCTTCGCACCCATTTATCAAACATTCAAAAATTAGATCACCTGCTTCGACAAATTGCGAATTTAACAATCGTAGTGTAATAAAACCGCCACAAACCCAAATTACCCAATTCTACAATTCACCTCAACACATTCTCTTTACGAGCAAAATGCCATAAATTCCATACGTAGTATTTTGACGCATAATTTAAACCGAACGAATTTGATGGTGAAATAAAAACAAAAACTTGGTCGATGATTTTGCGTCGAAGAGGCTTATTGCGTTCGTGTCGGTACATGGCGTAGAATAACAATTAACTGACGCAACTCCATCGCTAAAAATTGCCATACAATTGGCAATCCGAACAAAAATCCTTTATTGCGCCGATAACAAAAGTTCCGCGTACGTTGATTATATAATCGAGAAGATTATCAATTTTTTCCATTCGAAATTAATTGATACGACCTCTGCGATATGAATTAGCAGCGGGTAACTCGGAGGATACAATTTATTGACGTAGTTCGCTTTATCATCTTCCATAAAGCGTTACATGACGATGGCGTGGAAGATGGATTAAATACGATACAGCCAAGAATAATAAATGGAGTACGTATACGAGATTCAAATGATGTAAACTGTGTAGGTCTACAGGATTACATGGCTTTCAAAAGATGCCAAACAAATGATAAAAATAGTCGCATTTTATATCCAATGAAAAACAGGTACATACTTTGAAAAATGAAAAATTATCCTTTGAAATATCTCTTTTTGAAAAAAAAAAAAAAAGATTCTCCAATTCAATGCAAAGCTACGAATATAGCAAATTATCCGAAGTACTTTAGCATTGTTGTCAAATTTCTACCAAGTTTTATTGTCGACCTGCTTATTTCGCAAAAATCAAGATAAAATGGCGGTCTTTTGATTGAAATTTGAGCACCGTTCAATAATATATGTTCATAAAATAACTGAAAATATTTACGATGAAATTCTTAATAAATTGCTGAATTATAAAAAGTATTTTGTACGAAGAATTATGCAACTTCAACAATTTACCTGTGTTTTTCTCGTCACCAACGCCATCAACGTCAACAACGTCGATAACATAATTTGTTGAAAATTTTATTAGGAACATTTTTACTCATCATCAATTTATTCATAAATCCATTTTTTCCCGAGTTAGCGTTAAAACAATGAAAAATTACTCAAACGAAAAGGTACAGGTTAAGTTCACACGCGTTTATCTCGTCAACGTTGCCGTTCATATGAAAATTTGTACGAAATTTTTAGCTATTATCAATTTTTTCATTAATTCATTTTTTTACCTCTATGAATCAACATAATTGAACGTCATCGCTGATCTGTTGATCAAAAAGGCTGCCATTTTGTATAAACTCTTTTAATTTTATTTCTCTAAATTTCACTTTAATATAATATTCTCTAGGACCTCAACACCCTCTTTAAAAAAAAACAGTGTCTCGCTGAATCTATCCGGGGGGGGGGGGGCTAAAACTCTTCTTTGTAGCTTGCTCAAGGCAACTACCCTTGAATCCATCATTTCGCAGACTTACTTTGGAAAATGGCATTTAGATTTATCCACAGCTTCGATGAATATATTTTCTAAATCTATGGCTTGTTTGACTTCGGTCGCCAACGAGCTATTGTTAAAATCCAAACATTGATCGATGTCTTCTCGATAGATCCTCGTTATAAACGCGTTGTCTTTCTCCATAGTCGGATTTTCTTTCCACATGAGGAACTCCCTATGTACGTTCGGATCGATCTGTAAAACGAGAAAATATGAAATTCAAGTCGCGCAATCGAGTATACACCGTTTCAAGGTCACAGGTATATGTAATTTTTCATCCACTTTGACCTACTTAATTAGCATATCGATTTCGTTAAGGGTTTGTTATCACGTCGTCGAGTACGTTTTGGTGAAATCTCATGCTAGATCTCGTATCTCCATCGTAAAAGTAACTTAAAAAAATAACAGAATCGAGAAACATAAATATCATGACTATACATAAATTTTCGTGTATTTCCTCACAAATCATCCGTAAATTAAATCACGTCTCCGAAGAATACATGAATTTCTATCAATTAGCAAATTTCACGTAAACTCAAGGTTACTATAGAGCTACACATTTGATGGAATCTGCGGGGAGGGGGTGTCATTACGAAACCTACGAAGAGTATACTCGTACAGGTGCGTTTACGATGCAAATCTTCGTATTAACGATGTGCAGCACATCACTCACGAGTACAATACACCTGAACACATTCCAACTCGTATTCGCACCTTCCATCATAGGCAACTTCACCGGTATTATTTACGGGATCTGCTAAAAGAGTTTATTATACGGTCGGAAAATCGGACAGGTACATGTTTCATATTTCTTCGACGTACTTCAACCGTATCTCCTCCATAAAGTCAGCGTGTCAATCCAACCGAACCCCATTATACGCCGATGTTTCGGTAAAAGCTGTGTCGAAATGTGACGTTTCAATCACGCAATCGTACCGAATGTACGATTGCAGAAAAAAACCTTTTTATCGTAAAATACCCGTACGAAGTAAACGACGCGATGTAAATATTTAAAAAAAGGGCTCCCTTTTTAGTAAAAAATTTCAATATATTTGGTCACGCTTTTATTAGTAGACAGGAAAATTTAAAGTTTCCTTGGAATACTTTGTCAATGAATTTGAATAAAATAAGTCGTAATGAGGACCTTGCGGCGATAAAACGTGGATTGTTATCAAAGCTGATAATCCACCGGTAATTATCACGAATAATCGACTCTTGACGTATTGAACTTGTTATCAAAGTGCAAGAAATTACGTATGCTAACGGTAAATATGAAAAATTCGTTATGTCATATTCCAAAATTAAACTCGAATAAAGATTCAATCTTTGAAAATAATTTGATCAAGGACAGGTTGTTGCTCCGAATTTTTATTTTTTTGCATAATAAATAAAGCTGAATTTGGCAGGTAAACATGATAAAGTGATAAGTGACCTTGAAAATTTCATCGATTTTTATATCAGTTCACTTGATTGAAAGAAAATATATTTCATGGTGTAATGTAAACCCCTCAAAATCAGATTTTTCAAAATACAATCTCGAAAACTTGGAGCGATATAGGAATAATGAAATCCGAAGGACTTGACGAAGTAATTTTTATGAAAAAAAATTAACGAAACACTTTACATTTTTGCCTATTGCCTGCAGAAAAAAAACCTACATACGATAATGGAATCTCCCCTTCCCCTAACGTCCATTTTTCTCCATTTCTTATAAATAAGTAATTCGACGAAGTATACGACGGCATAACGACAATCATAACTTTTCTACCAGAGAAAAATTAAAATTATTTAAAATAAAAAACCATAATTTTATTCATTAAAATCATCACGAGAATTTAAATTTCCACCAAAGTATTGAAAATTTCGAAACAAAAAAAACATCGATTCTAAATTACTCACCCCGTTCGTACGAGTATTTTCCAATTCATTACACCTCCCTGACCATATATTTCCATTTCAATTTTCCAAGACTGTTTCCGACGCTTCCCCCTCCTCACCCCATCAACCCCTTAAATCCTCGCAAGTGCTCGTTACAATGGCAAAAAAATACAAAATCTAAACACGTCATTTCAACTCGTTTCATTCGTCACGTAAAATGATTCATTCTCGAAACGAGTTATTTTGCTTTCGAGTATAAAAGCTTTTCTTGTTTCAAGGTCACCAGCACCCTTCATTTCGCCAACTACATATTCATTTCGAGCAAAAAGGGGGTCGCGAGCGTGGGTTTTCTCGTTTACGAAAAAGATTCGTCGTTTCTTCGTTATTTTTGATTCGCTTCGATAACGTCTTTGAAATTTCTCGTTCGTTTTTCCTCGTTTTGAACGAACAAACTCCTGTTTTCATTTTCCCTCGTTTATAAAGTAATATTCCGGAGACAGATTTTACGTTATTTTGCGAGTTTTTTTTATCAACTTTATTACGTTGTTTGGATATTTCCGTTTCGATGTCCGGGTTTATTATATCGTTATTATATCTGTACCCCAAGTCCCTTGTATGGTTTGAAAATGGGTTATTTTTCGATCGAATATAAAAGCAAAATCTCCGCTGTGGTAATCTCGTTAACATGAAATTGAATTCATAATGTGCGGAGGAAACGAGCGGGGGTAACTTTGGACATATCTCTGTCTCTTTGATATAAAAATACGGTTTTTTGTGATACTCAAAATATGCGAACATATTAATGCAGAAAAATATCACAGGATTCATTTTGCAATATACGGAGGATAAAATTTAAATCCTTTTCATTGACGATAAAAATTCCATAACTCTTTTGATCCGGTTGAAAAATGTAATTTCCACGAGAAGAGAAAAATTCAAAAAAAAAGTACCTCGATATGAAAGAATCCTTTTCATTTATTTTTATCAGGATTTCGCGGAACTTATCTCCGCTTCGAGCGACTACGTTTGATAACAATGTACGTATTACATGAATGAACGATATCTTGATTTATTTATAAATTAACGAATGAACAAATAAACACGATTGTAATTGATAGACGAGCGACGTTTCGGTGACAGCCGCACGAACACGTTGAAGCCTTCGACAATATGGCAATTTGCCTGTTTCATTGTCTGTAAACAAATACCTGTACTTATTGGATTACACGTGCGCAGAGAAAATCTCTCGTAATTTTTCAAAGAACCAGTAACATTATCTCGACGCGAATTACCGATACTCGAACAGATTTCTTTTTCAGTCTGCGAGCGCAGAATGCGAAAATCGATAAAATAATGCGTCTTTACGACTCGATTAATTCTCGCCGTTGAACCATGAGAAAACACGTGGTAAGGTATTACTCAACGAATGACCATCTAATGATGTAGTCGATCATTGGACCAAGTAGGGTAATTTACATAGTACAAATGTGAAAAGGTCAATTTGATGATCACACATATGCGTACATTAGCTAGATAGCTACATACGTAGGTTAGGTACGCGATCAAAAGTAAAACTCAATTGATCCGGATCGCCGAGATGAACTACAGGTAGTGATTTAAAATAAGAACACTTTATCAATAACTGATAAATGATAACGTGTGTTGAGTAAGCGATACGTTATCAATTGCTCTGATTAGCTCGCTCAGCGTCATTTGGCTTTTAATACGAGAAAAAGTAGTTCAAGAAAAACTGCAACAGGTTTACCGTTTATTTACGAATCGATTAAATTAATTGCCCGTAAAGAAAGTGACGAGGTGCTATGAAAGTTTTCAATTTGCAAATCGTTTTAGCAATTTGAGAAAAAAATTGAACAGCGAATTAATAAATTTTATCTTGTTAAGAAAGAAATTCAACGTGAATTTCAAATTATGAAAAATATCACGAGTTTTCACAAATCTTCAATTTGCTAAATTGCATTATTAAAAAAAGTTGCCTACACGAGGAAACATTTTAATCGGATACTTGGTTTTTTTGGCTCAAAAATATCGTTAAAAAATGCCTCGAATTATAACGAACGGTTCCAAACCATATATCGGGCTATTAATACCTTCTTTTGTTTACAGAATCGGTCACGGTAATGACTTTGGGGGACTTCGGTGAGGTCATATCGAAAAAATTACCTCATCATTTGTATCCGTATCGTTGAAAAAATATACGAAGTAACAACAGTTTTACCATTTTTTCGAGCAACATCTTTTTGAAAAAAAAAACAGCAACTCGAAACGGTTTCTAAGAGGCCAGTACTTTTTTATACAAATGCAACGAGTAAACCTCCATTTTATATTTATTTACCATGAAATTTGTTTTGCTGGGAAAAAACTTAAAAAAGTAGAAATTGCAAAAAAATGTAAAATAATTTTCAGGAATAAACTTGTACATAGAAAAAATAGTAAGTAGAACTGAATCAGTATTACTGATCGAATCTCATTTCAGATATGGAACTCCCTATTTTCTGGTATTTTTTTTTTCATTTTTTACACATTTATTTCCAACATTTCCCCGAATACTTTTCACGTGAGTAATAGGTATCGAGGTACTTTCACGTTATTTCTTGAGTATTTTTTTCTCGCTATTTTTTGGCATTTTTCCCGAGGAATTTTTCATTACAAATTTCAATTTAAAATTTTACATTAATTTCAGCAAATACTAATGACGTCATGAATATTTGATAAAAGTGGCATCATCGATGTAACTAATTTTAATATTTTCCCATTAAAAAAATTCTGTTTTATCACACAAAAACAAATTCAATCTTTAGATTGAAATATCCTATGAATTTTTACAATTTTTTTCTCAATTTTGCAGAACATCCCCTCTACTTAATCATTTTGTGAACCAGAGGTTGATCTGAGATGAAAATAGTGAAAATAAAAATTATCGGAAATTTAATAAAGTACATTTTTTATTTCAATATTTTTTCAGCAGATCCTCAAATTTTCGGGACTTTTTTGAAAAAGTCCTTTTAGAAATTTGTTATGCAAAACATCTCGTTAAAGCGAATTTAATAGAGCAGAGGTTGATCTGAGGTGAAAATTACAAGTATAAAAATTCATGAGAAATTGAGTAAGGTACATTTTTTGTTTAAATATTTTCTCAAATATACCCTCAAATTTCTGAGTTTAAAAAAAAAAATTATCTTAGAGATTTTTTATGCAAAATATCTTATCAAACCAAATTTAATGGAGGAGAGGTTAATGTGAGTTGAAAATTATAAGTATACAAATTTATTGGAAATTGAGTAAGGTACATTTTTCGTTTCAATATTTTCTCAAATATATCCTCAAATTTTCGAGTTTTTATGAAACATGTCAATTTTGAGACTTTACACGGAAAGTATCTCTAAATAAAATTAATGTATTGGGTTAAAAATTAAATTTTAAGGAAAATTGTAAGTGAAAAAATTACTGAGAATTATACGGCAAATATTTTTTGTCACAACGTTTTTTCAATATTTTCTTAAATTTTCGAGATTTTTAGAAAAATCCTGTATTGAGACTGAGAGGACATTTTAGAATAGCTGGTTCATTATTTAAAAAAAAATGATGATATCGATTTCCTCTTTCATTTACCTCACTCAACTGCAACTTTTTTCGTCATACTTCCTTCTTCCCCACAGATACTTTTCGAACCACCCAGTATAAGATTAAAAGCAAAAAGCAATCCATCGCAGTAAACACCCGTTACATCTCGAAGACCACATTCGAACATTACTATCCACGAAAGACTAAGCATTAAATCGATAAAAACATTAAACTAGAAAGTACCCACGAACCGCTATTCCATATTAATCTCAACACCGAACCGAGCTAACGCGCATATAAATTCCAGCAGACCAACACTCCGGTATAAACGCACTGGAGCACGACTTGTAATATGTAGAGAAACAACTCCACAAGTAGAAAAAATCTAAACATTACGCATTTCCACCTTCGCATAATAAATCGTTTAGTCGTCTCCCTAGAAGATTTCTCGTTTAAACTCCACGCTGAGTTTGCTTTCGCTGAGTAAATGTAAACACACGTATAGAACCAGTTTACAAAAAAATCGTATAATTACCTCGAAACCGTCTTTAACTTCGAGAGGATCGTTTTGCAATGTATGATTGATATCTTCTAATGAAAGTGTATTAGGCGACGACTCGCGTCCGTATTTTAGATCAAAATGTGATGGCGATCGTTGATGTTTCTTAAAAAAACTACCATCTGCGTGAAAAATAACACATTTAATTATCTTCCAGCGAAAGTTCACGTCTTGTGGACTCACTTGGGTACTTACTCGATAAAGGCGAATCTTCTTTGGTTTTCGTAGGCTGTTGGCTATGTAAATGTAAATTTGGTTTACTCGGAGTAGAAGTCAAGACTAGAGTTTTTAACGCGGCTACTTCGGCCGTCAGTACATCCACCTTCATTGTGCTTTCTTTCAGAGCTTTCTCAGACGCAGCTTGCTTAATATTCGCCTCACGTACCATACGATGAGCTTCCTAAACAAACAGAAAAAAAACATGAAAAAATATTCAACTATAGTATCTTCTATTTTCTCACGTTGATGTTATCTGTGGTTTCGTAAAATCTACGGAAATTCTCACACGAAAGATCCAAAATACGTTACGCAACCATCAACCGGTTTCATTTCGCGTCAAGTGGCGACATTAATTTTCGCATTTGTATTTCTTTTTAATTAAAATCAACTCGCGAATTATCGCTGTTTACACATCGGCTTCAATCTCGAATTTCTCATTCGTACAGGATTAATAACTTCCTTTGTTTTTGTTTCAAGCACAAACACGAATATTGAATGTGTATTTTCGTCAATGGAGATTTCAGATTCGTTAATTATACCGTTATTACGTGTTTTTACATTTTCACCATCTTGTCACGATTTCTTTTCTATTGACGCGTTCGCGGCCTCATGTTTCATAAATCGTCCTTCTTTTATACAATTAAACTCGCCGATCTCGTGTTTAATTCTCACATGATTTTCGTATATCTTTTCGATACAGTATTAATTATACGTCGTCGCCTCGAAGATCGTCCACGATGATTTCGTTATCGAGCTTCGAAACGATTTAGAAAGGTTTTTGCGCCCGAGGTTTCATCCTTTTCAGATGATAATAGGCCTACAACGGCTAGAAAATCCTATTAGTTCTTAGCAGGGATTTAACGAGGAATGCGTTCAACGTTTTAAAAAAGGTGTGTTGATTTATATTTAGACCTGTATTTTTCCTCGTATTTCAACACTCCCGCTCGAGATGTTATTTTTGAAATTATTTTCAAGCTAGGATTTGATTTCGTTTCGAAGAAAAGGATTAAAGAGATTTTGGAATTAGTGTGGTACTTGGAATAGAGCTCATTTCGAGTCTAAAAAGCAAACGTAAATTTAAAAATGACTGAAAAAGGTGCTTTAAAGAAAGGAATTAAAATGGTAAAAGCAGGAGCATCTGTGATTATTAATTTACCATGAGAAAAAAATTAATTTCATTTAATTTTTACAAAAATTATAACGTAAAAATATTTTTTCAGCGAATAGAATAATTCTATATTTACACCTTCGAATTTAAAAATAAAAAAAAATGATTCATCAAGTAATAGTCATTCAAGAAAATTCATCAGTTTCGTTTATAAATTCAAAAATGACTAATTCTTAACTCACGTGACACGTGTCGGCAATGTCATTTTCGTTATTTCACAAATTATCGATTCAGAGGAAAAGTGATTCGATACAAACGACTCACTTTGATCACAATTAGAAAAAAATTATCACAAAACAAGATTTTTCCAAGAATTAGACAATATAATAAATTGGAAAAACCGATTTGACCCTTTGCGATGATTTTTGCTGAAATGAAGTCAATATGCAAAAAAAATTATAAAAGGGAAACCAGATTTGATTCATGAAAAGAAAGAAAGGGGGGTGAGAGGGCATGCCAGAAACTTTTGAAAAAATTAAACCCAAATCAATAACGGATCTAGAATTGAATTTTGGGGGGGGGGGGAATTGGAATTATGGATGGAGATAAGTAGATTTTTTTTACGAATGAATTTCTAATGTTTTGATATTGATGTTTCGATTTTAATATTTCGATATTTTGATAATTTTTTTGACTTTTCGATTTCGATAGTTCGATTTTTATGCCTCGATTTTTGATATTTCAACATTAAAATTGTGACATTTCGATATTTGCCGATTTTTTGACCTTTCGATTTCGATATTTTGATGATTTTTTAAGAAAAGCCACGAAACAAAATTATTAATTGGTTTATAATTGGTAGAAAATTTTTAACACCTTAAAAACTGTAAATTTAGAAATGCTACAAGCGCAAAAAATTATTTAAAAATAAAAGAAAATAAATTTTGATGGTTTGGAAATTTGACGATATAATTGCTCGAAAAAAATTCACAAAAATGCTACGAAAATCTAGACGTGTCATCTAATTAAGTCTATTTACTGTTAAAATAAACGACTAATAAATTTTCACGACAAAAAAAACACCAAAACTCGAGAAAGAAACCTCATTATCTGAAAATTAGTGAATATTTCAACAAAACAAGACAAATTATGCAAATACTCAACAAATCATTAAAAAGTAATAAATTCACGTCGATTTTTAAAAATTCGATGAAAATCGAAAATCCACAAAAAAATTTAGATCATTTTCAACAAGTTCAAAAATTAAATCTAATTTCTTACTCATTCAAATTTACACGAAATATACGATAAAGTCCGTGAAAATTATAAATTTTAATCTTCCAACTACCAATCTCCCTATCCTCTCCCGTCTTCTCACAACAAAAACGAGTACTTTTTTTTTCAAGTGTTTCAAAGAAAAATTGCTAATTTTGGTAACTTGATGATGACTCATTAGTCACCACTTCATCATAAATGAATAATTTATTTTGTACTAAGCCAAAATTTGTCTTTCACCTGCTACAATGGTGCGAATAATTTTACGTAAAAATAAATCATACTTTTGATTAACCAAATAATCTTGTAACACGACTTGTATAAAAATTCATCTCATCTGACGTAATGAAACATTGAAAGAAATAACATCTCAGAGTGCACAAAACGCCCAAACCTAATTTAAAATTCAATCGATGCGATACGCTCCGCAGGTATCATTAGAAATTTTCGACAGGTCACCTGAATCGATCGTAATTCCCTCGACGGAACCTCCAATTTCGCAACGAACAATACTCTTACCCTTGCGAATACTTAAGACAGCTCGAGGGAATACGCGTAATGTAACCTCTCCAACGCGGCAAATATTTACCACCGGAGTCGCATTGTACTCTGCACAGCATCCATTGCACCTTACGCCTCGCCGCGAAACGTAAACACGAATCTGCATACGAAACCTCATCCTTGATACGCGAGAGACGTTCTTTTGCACATGACATACAATGGCTTAAGACAAAAAACCGGTTTCGCCTTAATGGCGTGAATTAGCATATGCGAATCATCTTACTTGAAATAAACTAGCGGTCAATTCTTGTAATTCGGTTTCCACGTCTTGTCTTATCCTACTAAGTCTCATAACTTCTTCATCGCGCAATCTAAGGATTTCCCTTGCATGCTGCAGTTCTTCTTCTAATTTCGTAAACGCATGTTCCTTAACTTCGGTTACTGATTTATCCCAACTGGAGGCTGCTGATTCCAGTCCACTGTCGTCTGATGTATTCTGAGTGGTATCTTTCTTCTGGTCGGTCTCCTCCGGAGTCCATATGGCATTTTTAGTCTCGGCAATTGCGCCTTTGTCGATTTCCGCTACTCCGTTTATTTTACTCGCATCGTCAGTGTCAAACTTCAAATCGCCATTCACCTGGAGTGTTTCATTGAGTTTATTCATGTACGTGACGTCGTAACCGTTTATGTTATTTACGTCGCATTTTTCGATAATCGGTCCATTATAAACCATTTTCGTACTCGTATCTGAAATCATAAACGTAAACGAAGCGTTACAAACTAGCGTTCGTGTTAATTGGACATTTTTCGTTATTTACATAACGTTATAGGTCAAGTAATACGACGAAAAATACAAAAAACTCAACCCTATATTTTCCACTAATTATCTTAATTACATTTTACCAGTGCTTAGGCAATATCCTCCGAAAAAAATCGATACTTTGTAATTCCGCAGAAGCCAGACATCTACGTGTACGTTGAAAATTACCTTTTCTCTTTTAGCAATCTCGGCAAAACCAAACGATACCTATTTCCTCATGAATTAGCATCGTTAGCTATCTCACAAATGAATATTCGTATATTTCATATCTCAGCTTCTCATAACGTTCGGTATTTTAAACGCTGAACGCAGCATCGACGAGTTTTTTTCGCATACGCACCGAAAAACTATAAATTTCGTTGAAAACGTGCCAAATCGTTAAATCTGTTGAATTTAGTGATACTTCCTATGTTCCGTAGACATTGGTAAATATTTTATAAAAACGTAATAATCCCGAAAGGAAAATACAGGTTGAGTAAGCTTAAAACAATGTCTATTTTAAGAGGGAATTTTCAACTCGTGGGTATTTTTTTAATCCAAAAATACGGATTATATCTGTAGTACATGACTCTAGATGAATTACAATGAATGCCTCTTGGCTAGAGAAATTTCACGAAATTCTTTCGTCGGCGCTTTCATTGTCATTCAAATGTATCGCACAACAGGATGTTCAGAAATTACATCGACCGTTTTTGCGTAATTCAGATAGAAAGTGAAAATTATGTAAAAATGTGAGAAACCAAGATAACTGGGATTTTTACAGTTAGAGCGTTGTGGTCAAGCATCAAAGGAGCAGGTGAAGAGGCGAATTTGCGAAATTTTCAATAATTTGTAATAAATTTTAGAACGTTTGTTTCATCTGAAAGTATCATCTTTCTATTTTGATTGAAAAAAAGAACTCGCTCAAAAATAATTTTTGTGGTTATCTAAAAATCTGATTTTAGGAGCGATTTTTCGTTATTTTTCCCATTAATTTTTACAAAAATTCGGCTTCGGGTGAAAATGGATGAAAAACTTTATAAAAAATCAATAATTTTTATGATAAAGAAGCCAAAAAAATTTCCATTGACAAAAATTTGCACGAGAAATGGTAAAAGAAATGTTCATTGTAGTAGAAATTACATATTCAAATTTCAGTTATTTTGGAAAATCATTATTTTCAAGTCTGTTTATTTTTTTCATTACAAAAAACACGATTTTTCAATTTCTTGTCCAATTTCACCCCAGGAAAACCAATTTTAAAATACTCCATATCGCTTTTAGATGGGGTAAAATTGGACAAAAAATTTGAAAAATTTTACAATGTGCTTTGAAATTGTCTCGAGGGCAATTTCACAATTTAAAAAAATTCTACAACTCCCAATAAAATTCATTATTTTTGAATTTCTCCAAAAATCGAGTAAATACGAAGCAAAAAACTCGCTTTTTTTCTTCAATTCGCAAAAATTCCACTACGATGCAACTCGAGCACCCAACGACACTAGCGCTAATTTACAAAATGCACCTTCACCTTTTCCCCGATGAACATAAACCGCAAATCAGGTTTAACTAGTTGAAGTAGCATCGAATCACGTATATGTGTACGACAAGACGTATAATAAAAACATGAGATTTTCTAGACGTAAATTTATTTCCACGAAAAAAAGTAGATAAAATTGTATTCGGCAAAAAGCAAAATATGTTATAATGAAGATGTTAATTTGAAAAATGCACCTTCATTTTTTATCTGCTTTTTTTCAACGGAATGTCGTAAACCTGGCATAAATCAAATACATATAAAGTACTTGGTGTAATGAGGTTCTTACGAGGGAAGTATTTTTTCAAATAAGTAATAAACACGTTCTTTGCGATTCTTCTTTCACTGAGCATTTATCTTGGTGTCGTTTTATTTTGTAGTAGTAAAATGTTCAAGTTGACGTGTCAAAAATAAGGTTCGCGTCATTTGGCAGAATATGGAATACCACAAAGATTAGATTACATGAGGGATCATTTTTTTCTCGAATATTTATAGCGGAAGTGTATACATGAAGACGACGTCATTGAAATTATTTTCATGCTGAATTATCATTTCTCGTTTATATTAAAAATCTACAAATTATTCGAAATTTAGATTATTTTTTAATAAAAAATGAAAAAGAGTTGGCTTAATAATGATTTTTTATTTCAGTTTCAAAATTGAAAAAATATTCGAAATTTTGATATTAAAAAAAAAAAAACAAAAAAAAAGGTCGTTTTCGATATAAACTTCTCTGTTGAGAAAGGCGATAAAAAATATAAAAATATAACGAAAAAACTAAAAACTTTTTAATCAATATTTCCAATTCATACGTATTATGAAAGTTCGCTAATTTTATTCGTACTAGGTGACAAATCACGTCGCTTAAAACTTTTCCTTCACTTTGGGGTAATCCAGCCCTGAACAAAATTTCACATCAACTAAAAATTCTACTCGAATAGGAAGGTGAAAATGAACTTGTACGTTCAATCTTACGATAACATTTTCAGGTCAGCGTGTATTTCGAGTAAATCTAAAACTAACGAGGTCTGGGTTATATTTTAGACGGCTTCGGGATTACGTAGATAAAGCATAACCATAAACCTTTACATAAAGCTTGTCTCATTTCGATGATAAATTCACCAACGTCCATCCATCAAAGCTCAACCCTTCCCGAAACCTCATTTCTCACGGCGAATAAATTAAATAATCGGGGACAAAAAGGCATCATGAGGATGTGCATTCAATTTAATACTTTTTATTAGACGCGAAACTGTGTTAGCGTTGCAGACTGGTACCGAGTAACACGGCAAAACAGATCATACCAGTTCCAAAGCATTCTCTATTATGTCGAAATTACAATATATGGAAGTCAAAGCGATAATAACGTCTACGATGCCGACGAATTATAAAACGCGTATCTAACCTATTCTCATTTAAATATTACGTCGAACTTGATGCACTCTTTATCGTGTAATTTTTCCTAGTTTTTTTTTCACTCTCTGGCGAAATAAATTAATGAAAACCGTCTCGGCCGAATTACGTAGCGGTCACGTGATCTATTTTGACCATGATATGATCTACTAAAAATCCCCCAATTTACTCCGCTTTACCTCAGATTGCAAATATGGCAAAAATTCTATTCCACACGAACCCTAGAAAAATCTGATATATTACGAAACTTTGGCACGGTTCAGCTTCGAGCGTAATACCGTTCGTTGTCTGCTCCAGGCTGATACGACGGAATACCCAAGCAGGTAGAAAAATTTACGACATTTTTACCGAAACCTCAAACCGGTTGAGATTTTTCTAATACCGCGTGAAATTTTTCAATCGTTTGAAGAAAATATTTACAAGCCGCAGCAACAACGTAACCAACCAACCAAGAAATGTGTCGGGTAATTCGGCGTAGAAGGCCAGTTCTTTTTATCAGTTCGCCAGCATTGCCACTTCGCCATCAATGTTATTACTTCGTACAATACACCTTACAGTCGGCTCCGCCCGCCATCGTAACCAGTTTCTAATATTGCTCGGTCGAAGTCGTATTGCCACCAACACGTTCTTTCCGACGATACCAAAACGACTGAAAAAAAGTTCCCTCAAGTTTATAAGTTTCGGTCTAATTCGCGCTTAATCTGCGGAGATAAAAACCATTAGTCGATTCGACTGGACGACCAAACAAGGGTACTCGACATCAGCGATAAAAACTTTTATACTGGTTTCTCAGGTTAAAAAGAGAAATTTGGAATTTAAATAAGATACACGTCAACGACTCAGCATGAACTTCGCAAAAACACTCGATAAAGGTTTCAAAAACTTGCAAAATTCGCGATAAATTTAATCACGAAGTGAAAAACCCCAAACCACGTACGTTCTCAATTAATTTGAACGGATTGAAGGGATTATAATGAAAAAAGACCTGATCCAATTACGCCGACAGAACTGAGGGTTTTTTCGATAGACGTTAAGAATTGGAAGCGTGATCTGTCTCCGGAGGCTTTCGAGCTTTTTAACGTTTTCGACGTTTGAACTTTCAAGACGTCGGATCATTAATTTCAAGGTGGTTTTCGTCTTATGCCCGTTTCGAAGTAACGAAATTTCGAAAGTTCGCGAAAACTCGTTGTTTGACGTTAACTTTATATCTTCTTGTATCATATCGAACTTTCTAACGGATTTTATAAGGACGAGTTGGACTTAAATTGGATTTTTTCGCATTTTTTCATCGTGAAAATTTAATTTTATCTTTTGTTTGAATTTTCCTATTGATAAGTTTTTCTCGAGCAGATTTTACGAATCAATTTTCACGCTTTGAAATTGCCTGGATTATTATTTATTTTAATGTTTGAATAAAAAGTAGAAAAAAGAGAGAACTAATTTCGTGGAAATAAGTATAAAATTAAAAAAAATAAATTCTCAAGTGAATTAAATGATTTTTAAGCGAGATGTCGGATTCCAAAATTTTAATTAATAATTATGATAATACGGTAGAAAGCAAATAAGAAGCTGATACGAGCAAAAAAAATGTCAATTTATGAAAATATGAATGAATTATGCAACTTTTCTTTATACTAAATTATGCAATTAAAAAGAAATCATTAAAACAGATAAATTAATGAAAAACTTGTTACTTTTTTTCCAAACATAATTGAGATTTTCAGGGTTTGGTTGAACATTTTTTTTTGTTTTCGTTTTTTTTAAAAACTCAAATACGAGTAGAACAGGAATTGATTAAAAATGGCTAAAAACTCAGAAATTAATTTCTATTTTTAATAACCTGTTTTTTTTCAATATTTTATCAAATTTTCACTTTGATTTTTAGTTTAATTTATTTTTAAATTTTATTTTTATTTTAGTATAATTTTTTTATACCATTTAAAATTGAAATTTTTTGATACATAATTAATTTCATCTATTTAAAATTAAAATTTTTTTTTAATTTAAAATATAAATTTTAAATGATATTATTAAATAAAATTTTTAATTTTTTACATTTTTTCATTTTGAAATTCCGAATTACTGATCATTCATCTCTCTTATTTTGTTATCTTTTTGTTTCATTGAAAAATGCCAATCAGCAACTTGTATTCTCGCTTTTGAGTCATATTTGAGACCCCTTCCCCTTCCACCCATTCTATCAACTAAGAGTAGAACATATCACACAAACTCATTAAAAAAATCGATCCAAGTCTGACTAATACACATTGAAAAAAAACACGTTATCGACGATTATGGAAGATAATTAATCAATCGAAGCTGATTAGATTTGCCGAGTTTCGAGTTCGATTAAAATTAATGATTTACAAAAGCAAACAAAAATAGAGAAATTTAAAATTCGCGATAAAAAATATTCTCTTATTCAAAAGACCTTTTTCGCATCAAAGTATTTATTTCGCAGAAACGAGTCGACGGTTAAGAAACGTGACCGTTTCAATAACTTTTTATTAAAATTACAGACTTTCGTTTATTAAATTCGCTCTAAATGAATTCGCAAAAACCTCGACGACGTCGCTTTTGAGAATAATGTCGAAAACATCTTCGCCCAAAAATATTAATAAAAATTACACCTCTTGGGAACTTTTTTAATGAAACATTTGAAAAAAAACATTCTCTTTTCAACACCGCAAACGAATTCGGTTTAATTTTCATAATTCGACAATTTAAACGTTTTACATCGACCGCTTTATTCTTTTGAAATTGAAAAAAACACGTTGAGACGATGAAAAACAAGGCAAAATATAATGAAATTTTTCCTTCCAAGTGTAAAATATCGTTTGAAAAATTACTTCGAGCTGTATCGCCGTTGTATTGCATAGTCTCGAATTTCAAATATCGCGTTGATTACAACGACAATGACATCATTGAGCATACCACTAATATCACTCACCCGTATACTCAATTAAACTCGTACTTCGTACAAAAGGGCGAGAAAAAAGCGTATCTAATAATCTCACGTCCACACCCAATCGCGTTTTTAACATCACGTACGCTACTTATTAAAAACTCGAATGTCTTCGAACGAAAAATACAATTTAGCGATTTTCGAATACAATTGAGTCGTATTGACGAGATAACTTGAAAGCTCTACTCTCGACTGCACCTAGCGACTCTGGTATTAATAGAAATTACTCGATAGAATTCAAGAAGGTAATGGCGATGTCCCATTATGAAGACGATTTATATACAAGGCCACCCTATTTTACGCGAATACTTAAGTACACGATGAACATGTGTAGTAGCGAAATACCAAGCCATGGGATCGATCACCCTTGTAGCGTTAGCACCCTAACAACGCGTGCAGCCTCCCAAAGAAGCATTATCGATTATCGTCCGTCGTCCTTATACAAGAGGAACGCTACCTTACGCAAAAAGCTCACCCTTTGGGTACTTACCGCCGCGACAGAGTTTCAAAAAAATGCCCAAACACATTGATAAAAACTTACTAGTTGCTAACCTTGTGAAAACTCAACTAACCATAATCTCCTTTGAGAAATATATCGAGTGGGAAAAGGACGATAAGAGTAATCACACGATAAAGATTTTCAATTACCGAAATTTTCTGCCGGTGGGATTAAACATGATAACGAATAGGCAACCCTATTCGCAGACTTCAAGAAAATAATTTCCCATTGTTGGTATCAGGAAGTTGGTCAATTTTACGTGTTACTTGTTCCGCGTTCTACGATGGAACATGTGACAAGAGGATGAAATATTTTTTTCTCCTAATGATAACGAAGCTAATTTCGTATTGTATTTTACGTGGAAATTCCACCAGCACCAGTCGATTTGTTGTGTAAACATTAAAAATACATAACGGTTTCGTGTCTGTTACAATGCGCACGCCGCTTATTTTCGTGTGAGATTTGCCGCAATTTTTTTTCCTTCAATTAAACAACACGGCACCGAATGAGGCGCGTAAATGGAACGAAAAAGCTCCCATATTGAATATTTGAAATGCACCGAGGTCTTTGAACCGAAGGTACAATGCGTATTTTTCAGAGGAAATACTGCTATCGAGTTACAGGGGAAATGAAAAATCACCTGAGGCTTCCAGCTGATTATTTCTGGTCAATGGTTTAATTACATTTAGCATCGTTTAGACCATTTTAAAGCTGGGAAGTTTTTTCATTTAATCGAATCAGCTGATACGAATTTTCCGCATCGGTTGGCAATATAGGAAACGTTTAATCTTTTTTTTCTGGATGGTCAATTTTTGATTTGCGTCGATGTCGGTTTTGTTTAATTATTGAAATGAATTATAATTTTACGAGGGGTTGTCAAGGTTTTTTCTTTAATTTATATATAAGTTGTTTATGGCTGAAAATTATAAAAATACGTTGGTATTTTATAATTATAAAAAAAATTAATTAAGAAAAGTTTTTTTTTTTAATTTTACAAACCATATACTTTTTTTAGAAAAAAATGAAAAATCTAAAACTGACAAAATGATATGAAATTATAAACTTTTTCACTCAAAAAGTGGAATAACGAAGGGTCTTCTTTAAATCAATCGACGATTGCACCTTTCAGTGTTGCCATCAAGACTTTTCATTTTTTCTTGAGATTTTGCCTCGAAAATTCTTGTAAATTCTTGAGGTTCTTTTTCGAAATACGAATCATTTTAAATTTATCAATTTTTATAGATTTAAGCAATTTGAGATTTTTCTCAAATAGACATACAAAAAATTCTCGAATTTTCTCGTGGCAGCAGTTCAGCACAGAAGAGTAAAAAGACTTTTTAAAAATAATTTTGGGTTTTATTTTATTAATTTTTAGAAATTGTAATAAATTTTCAAGAATTTTCTCAATCTTGTTTTCTTGAAAATTCTTGCAATCTAAAGAAAATTCTTGAGGGTTGGCAACACTGGCTCTTTCGGTAATATTTAATTCCATTATAACCCCCTTCTTAACCTCTCCCTTACTCAATTATTTGATGAACTGAAGGTGGCAAATTTCAATTTTGAAACCATATAATTATGTATCTCAATCAGATTTCAAGTTGGAAATCTGCGAATTGAAGCATCAAATTCCTCGTAAAATTTCCTACAAGAATCATCTAACAACCTGAAAAAATAATAAAAACCTGCTAATTCTATTTTTTCATGTAACGCCAAAAAACATTCATACCTAGTAAAAAAGTACAAAAAATTACCAAATCATCAAATTTACCATAAAAAATTGGTTTCGTCGCTCTACTTTCGAATTAAGCTATTGTGAGACATTTAGTGATCATCCAAGGTATGATTTTTTTTTGGAGGAATCCCCTACCCCCTGATACCTTGGGATATTGGAAATATATACTTTTCAGGTCATATTTCTTCTCAAATTCGTTTTAAAAAAGTTGAAGTTATTACCTCAAAAAAGCTCCTGAATAAAACTTGGCAAAACATAAATCAAACATAAAACCCTCTAAATACCTATTAAAATTTAATGTCGCGACCATCACAAATATCCTCAAATTTATTTTTCTGCATCTTTTCACATTTCGAAACGACAAAATTATACGAAATTTAAATTTAAAATTCTCATCGAAATTCTCGTTACTTTTTCAGAATTTGGGCGAAATTTCGTAATCTCGATACGATAATTTTTCCAAATTTAACAACTCCGGAGCCGCTGTTAATTTAACGGACGGTTGCTCGCGCTATTAAAACTCGGTCCAATTTACGATTCAACGTAAGATTTTTATTCGTCGAGAATTACATTATTTATGAGAACGATCTAACCACATCAGAATCGTAGAGCTAAAATAACGTCCAGGAATCGTATAAATTAAACGAGGTCAAATGATAATAAAACTTAAGCCTGTAATAAAATTATTTTCAATCTTTTAAAAAAAGCATTCCTTCGACGCGCTTTTTTCAACCGAATGTTTGAGATAAGTGAGCACGAATGAATTTTCCACGTAATAGGTAATTATACCACTCGAGCGATGTAAAAATAGCCTCATTTGGGTAGAATTCTTTTCATATTTTACAAGCTGTAATTTCAATGGCCTTTTGAAAAGGATCAAGAGTTACGCCTCTAACAGGATGTTATTAATTACTCAATTACCGGTCAACCGCGTTAATTAGCGTGTACCTTGTTGGACACGTAGGAGTAACTTATGTGAATTTTTCGAAGGAAAATGCATCTCGGTGCATTAACACCGATTTCGTATTGATATCGGAGGGAAACAATTATCAACGCTTATCAGTTGTTAGTGGGTTTTTTGACTTCGCTTTATCGTTTAGCTGAGACATTCTGTAATTTTTTTATGTCCACTGGGTATACACGATGGAATTCCCTACAGACGTAAACGATTTACCGCATGTATTTCAAATATAAATTTCAACGTCGTAAAATTGCTCGCAGATTTGAGAATCGATTTCGCAACTCCATTACACTAATTACGTTGTCGCGTTCCATTTTCAGATTTGCTCTCGCTATCTTTCTCTTTCTATAACAAAACCAACCCACGTAATATTTAATTTAGATACCTTTCGGTTATAAGATAAACAATGAGTTCTGATGAAAATTTCGAGTAAAATTAAACCTAAAAGGGACTTTTATTAATGGATTTTTCGAAATAAATGGTTATTCGGAATTTAATTTTATTATGATAATTTTAAAGTTTCTTTCGTCGAAAGATTTTTTATTGCAGTAAAATACGTCGAACGTAATAGGTATTTATCTCTTAC
Organism: Maconellicoccus hirsutus; assembly: GCA_003261595.1. Taxonomy (NCBI): domain Eukaryota; kingdom Metazoa; phylum Arthropoda; class Insecta; order Hemiptera; family Pseudococcidae; genus Maconellicoccus; species Maconellicoccus hirsutus. The sequence continues at coordinate 67,817 of QBDW01005223.1, read as the reverse complement.
CAATATATTTACTCGATTAAGTAATTTAATATTTATGTTACAACGAAGACAGAGTAAATTTGTCATATGACAAATACCCAACGGGATATGTTTCCAGGAATTTCCAATTTAGTGACACAAGGAAGTGCAATGCTTTCAATTGGAAATCGTATTAATCAAATGTGAATAGCATATTCTCATATGAAAAGACTACTTCGATCATGTCGAGAGAGGAAACCACAAGAACAAAAGTTACTTCTCGCAGAGTTCATTCCTTCAATTAGATATGGCACGAATTCGATCACGAACAGCATTCAAATCTTGAACCGCGAAAAATTACCTTTACTTTAATAAGAATATAGGTATTTTTTTTTCATCTCCAAACAGACATATGAAGGTAAAAAAGAATGGAATTTTTTCTCTGAATTCGATTGAGAAGAGTAAATCCTCGTCATGATGTTTTTCTGGATAGATAATTCTTCGCTTAATTAACCAGCTGATGAAATGATATCCGAAAACCTCAAATCGGCGATTAATTATTTACGCAAACAAAGAACCCGAGAAGCGAGCTAATTACTTGATAACTTGATTTTACATAAAGACCCAATTTGATGTATTCGACGATTCATAAGCTACAAAAATCCTGTTTCTCATCGATTATATATCAGTAATTACACGAGGGAACTTCAAATAGGTCCTTACTTCATAGATATGTGTGGTTTAGAGTCACGAAGTAATTCAGTATGTCTTCGAAATACATGATTTAGAAATATATTACAAAATATAAACTTATTCGTGATGGAATAAATAAAATGAAGGTTATAAAGAATACTAACCTTTTTGCTTTCACGGCAAATTTCACTGGATTTGACGCATTCATACGTATTTTTGGCGATACTTCACAACACTATATTAGCTGAGTGTTACGCGATGAGGAATTTAATATTTGCGATTATTTTATCACCAACTTTCACCAGGTATAACGTTAACAAATGAGCAATAGAAAATATTCGTAAGAATTTTGTACGTAGAACCACACGCAACGTAAACAAACACAGAACGCAGCTTAACACAAGCACATTCACCGAATAACCAATACAACAGTAATTCACTTGCAGGTTTGCATGGGACCGTAACACGAGATGAATAATCTGAGTGGAAGCACGCTTGGAAAATCAGTGTAGCCAGTTGAACGCGATAAATACGGTGCGCGTTATGTATTTTATTTTTTTAAAACATGATTTGCGTTGCCAAATTTTTCAAAGCGTATTGGAACTTTCAGTATTCCGAGCATCATGTATAATCGTTTTCTAAAGGGATATTTTTTTATTAGTAGAAAACTTCGTTTTTGTGTAAATACGAAAATAAATTGTTGAATTGAACGCATTAGTACACATACACAAGTGTACTAAACACAGTAATTCAAAATTAATGTATGAAATATGTCTATACTTATATTAGGAACGAAAAATCAGAAATACGCATTTCTAATTTTACTACTAATTAAGTATGTACCTAAAATGAAAACATTTCATTATATAGACATAATAAACCTGCCAGATACTACGTATATTAACATTTTGACCACTGAATAACACAAAAAGTCTTATTCACAATGGAAGGAGCAACACAGGTTTGAACTCTTATTTAAAGGTTTTCATTTTATCCATTGTTGAAAATATTAGTTGAATTAAATACTGAAATGGATAAATTGCTTCACCCTTTATTACTGAATTTGCCCAACACTCCTATTTCAATTCCTACTCCGTCTAATTAAATTTGTTACACAAAGTAATTGTATGCTTTACTTTTTCTATTGGAATTTCTACCATTTCCAATTGAATTTGTTACCTTTCCTATTTGAAATTCTATTCTTTACTTTTTTCGTTCAAATTTACTGATTCTTCTGATTTGAGTTCCTACGCTTCTGATTGGCATCTCTACTCTTCCTAGTGGAATTTTTACAAATTTGTATACCCTTCCAATTTGAGTTCTAACCCTTTTGATTTGAATGATTACCTTTATCCTTTTCATTTCTTGTACTTACTGCCTATATACTTGCAGTTTGAATTCCCATTTTTCTCAACTGAACTGCTGTTTACCCTTCCTAATCCTTATCAAATGATGTGATTCTAATCATTTATTATAATCATATTTTATTTAGAGGATATTATGTGGATTCAGCTAACTATTGTATCGTGTTAACTACGTATCTATCGATTTAAGCATGCGATTTTCAATTAACTGAGAATAATTAAGATGATATTGAAACTTCGATTTAAAACAAAAATAAGTTGATACTTGAGATCTATTTTTCATCTTATCACGAATTTGATTTTAAGGTTGCCTACACTGGTTATTACACTTACACAAACGTACACATTACACACACACAATTGCACAATTCGCAATCATGCGGTACAAGTTACCATTAGCATTTTACATTTGATTTGATACGAATTGAAAAATGATTGTGAATTTGTGATTGTGTGTACGTATTTGAAAGTTTTGAAGTTTAATGTTCTAATTTTTGGAATTTACTTTAGTACATATTGTCTAAATGTGTAGCATGTGATTATTCTCGTTTGTAGCAAGTTTCAATTATTAGTGAGTAGTTGCAGTGCCGGTGAAATGAAAAGTTGTTCCGTTTCGTTCTATTTTGACATCGAACTATTCAAAACATCTTCAAAAGCATTCAAGTTGTAGTGGTGAATATACTTATTATCGATTAATGATTACAGACATTTATAGAATTTTATTTGTTATGTTTCTTATACATTGATCTTCAAGATATGAATGAACCTTCCCGAATTCTGAAGTTCACTTGGTCTCGCAGCATGAATTTAAGGTACGTGAAGGAATTATCTTATGATGGTAAATTATGTACAAATACTTGCATATTTATGTCGGTAAGTTACATATTGGTAATGTTGTTAAGGTAAAGGTGAAATAACGCGTCGAATATTTTTCGTAATAACGAAATCTTTTTTGGGCGAAGAAAATATTTCGAAATATGACCGAGTAGGTGGATATTAGATATTTTGGAGGGAACGAATAATGAAAATTCTTATGACAGAGTTGTAACATACGAGTATGTATTTGTGGTGTGAATATATTTGAAACGTTAGTCAATTTGAACGTTTTTTGATGTAGCCTACATATGTAGATTGTTTCAGTACGATTACCTGTCTTCAAAGGCGACGATAAACTGTGGTTGTAAGATATCTCATGGGAGTATTCTGTCAGTTTTACTAAGTCCGGTTCAACATTATAGTAAATACCTTATCAAGTTTCTGTAGAACTACTGGGAAGGTCTGAAAAATTTACGGGAAGAGGTATTCGGGTGTTGTAAAACGATGGAGTTTTGGTATTTTTGTTTTTTTGATCGGTTCTTCAATGTAATCCAGATGAACGTAAATTAATTACTTGTGTGATAAAGATGTTAAGCAGTTTTCGATCATCTTGAGTACTCCGTCAGAATATTCATCTTGTGAAAGTTATCAATTCAACGTTTCATCGTTTGATGTTGAAGATAGACAATGTGATCATGTTTTAATTATCTAAGAAATCTGTGAAATTCTTTATAGTACGTATCACATCTTCGTTGACTAGAATATCAACATCTTTGCCATTAGTAAAATCATTATGATTGAATTGCTCTATTTTCACTAATCCGCTTGGATGAGGTATTTTTTCATAAAGGTATTTGATGTCCTGAAAAGTATTCGAACATGAATTTTGAACATTAGGCAATGTTAGATTTAAATAAGCTAACAGATGAATAATTATATAAATTTGACGATTTTCTTACAATGGGTGTCACTAATATATCGAGTCCACCGTAATATACTTTTACTGGAATTTGTACTTTGCTGATATCATACAAAGGTGGAGTTTCATTTCCGTACTTTTGTAAATTTCCTAATTTCCCATGGTCAAAAAAAGAAGGCAAGCCTGTGAAATATTCAATAAAATTTGTATGTGTGTGCTGTGTATTATGAGGTGAACGAAGAAATAGCTTACCAGGTTTAATGAGTTGTAAAAAATGAAGCAAACATTTGACTGATGTTCCTGCTGGATTATACTTCATTGCGTTTGTTGTTAAACTCTGGAGCAAAAAAATTTCAATGAAATTATAATTTTGCTGTATTAAATCCATGATTAGTGCACATTACTTTATTGTATTGCTGAGGAGCCCATCCAAAAGCAAGTAGTTGAGGTAATTCGCACATATCAAAATTGAAGGCGCGAATTGGGCATATATATTTGTCCATAATGGCTTGCAACACATCATGTTGATCGTAGGATCCGCTTGAATATAAATTATACAATACCTTTATAAAATATTCAACATAGTTACGCGTTATTTTCATTATTAATGAAATAACTATACTGGATACATACGCTGAGTGGTTTTGCGACTGGTACAAGTTGCACATAAGGTGTAGACTTCGAATGAGGAATCGCAATCGCAGGAGCTAAACTAATTAATGCGATTACTTTGTCGTTATATTCTGGAAAAACAGTTGGCAAGTACAGAAATACGGTATTTCCTGCTGAATGTCCAACGTAGAGTAGCTTTTGATGATTTGTTATACTCAATATGTAATCGATTGTAGCTGGTATGTCGTATTTTACTATTTCATCGAAACTGTGAAAAACATTGGTTGTGTTTGCTTTTATTCGTTTAAGCAGTTTCATATATTTTACCTAAAATCCCAAAATACATTTTGCGACGGTGTATACCGGACGTGTGCTTTTGAGAATGAATTTCCTCGAAAATTTCCCATCCAAACATCATATCCTTCTTTTGCCAATTTGAACGCTGACAAGTTAGGTCGTAAAGTGATCTGGTGGTGAAATTGATCTGTATCGTGTATCGTGCTTACCAAGTGATTTTTCTGGTCCTTGTAGTACCCAGGCATTGGACGAATCGACGAATCCATGAAGTAGTAGTATAGGTGGCAATTTTTTCACTTTGGTTGTTTGATAATTTGGAATTCTATGTAATTCTAATAAATAACCGTCTTTTGTTTCTATAATATGCGATTCCGCTGGATAACCGTATTTTCTGATCATTTGAGTCTATAGGTAGTTTGGATTTAGTTTCGTGAAATATTTTATTATTTTATATTCAATTGATGAGTAATTTCAAAAAACACTTACCGGTGTCAAATACGTATCAGGATTTGAAGTTACAGGTAAATCTTCTATGAAATTGTTGAACCACGATATTGGACTGTTGAAAAATATCCACGTTTCGAGAAGTATGATCGCACTCAAAGGTGACATTTTATCGATGATTTTTCGACCTTTTGGAAATTTGTGACCTTATAGTAGCTTGATTGTGGTACGCGCGTTGTTATGGACTCCTTCGAACTACATATTGTTGTATTTTTATCAACGGAAAATACCTATGGTCACGTGGTTACTACGATGTACGTTGCATAACACGTTTTTTAAAAATTCTCAAGTTTCCATGTGTTTGTCTAATTTTTATCAAAATTTATTTATTTTTCTATCAGCAATGTCAATGCTCACCTCGAAGTTATTGGTGATAGTAAAATGTAAAACAAGGAGAGTAATTCAAGTGACGTAAAAGTTGACGTAGATAGTGTACGCCGTGTACGATTTATGCCTAAATAAGAAAATTAAAAATAATCTTTGAAAAGTGTTCATTTCATTATCTATTTGAGGAAAACGGAATTCTGACATTTTGTGTCTAGACATGACAAATTATGCGTTAAAAAAACATATTAAAAAATTGAATTTAGCAACAGGAATTCCGTATCTCATTTGTATACGAGTTGGAATTATGACTACTTATTTGCTCTACTTCACATTGAGGAATTTTTTGCGCTCTAAACCACCAAAACCAATGAAAAGTTTCATTTAGGTGTTAATAAATTACGAAATTAATAACCAAATTATTCTTTCAAATCCATTTATTTAAGTTTTTTTTTTCGGAGAGCAGGAGTATTTGGTTCGTCATCCACCATGGCATTTAATTGCAGAATTGGTGACATTGTGAAGAAATCGTATCAAATCGTTGTTGACCAACTCGTTGATATGTTTCGAGAAAACGAAATCGAAATGAGTAAATCCTGATTCGTTTACTTCCACTAGTCCAGCTTTACTAGGAAGTTTATTATATAGTTTGATGCTATCCTAGGAGTATCATTTTATTCGATTATTTGTGACCGCTGGTGAAATTGAATTAATGTGAAATACCTACTATTGGATCAGCAATTGGGTCTTTCCTGCCGTAATAAATTCTTGTAGGTACGATCATGGCGCTGATATTATATTCCGGAGGTTTCGGACTGCCGTATTCCATCATGTTGTCCTTTTCTCCGTAATCAAAATTAGCGAAGGATGCTTTAAAAATTGTATCATTTTTATTGGTTTAAAAGCGTAGAATATTTAGAGATAAAAAGATTGTTTGATTCACCAGCGAATTGAGTCCCATGTAAAGCGGCTTTAAATGAAGAACCCATTGGAAAAACTGCTGTGATAATTTTCAACGTTTCCTGCAAACGAATTATGTTGTTTTAATTTTGAAAAATTTTCTTGTTATTTTAAGGTTTACGTACTTCATTAATTTGACTTAGATTTGAAGTTAAGCAACGCGTGATTATTAGAAACCACGCAGAAAAATTTACGTGCCGAAAATTAATCAAGTTGGCGATCCGTTCTATTAGCTTTGTTAATACATCATGTTCGAAGTACGATCCTTTGGTTATTTTAAGGATAAAGTACTGTAATTGAAGTGAAAACTATTAAATTGTGAATTATGGAGAATTTGAGAAAATTTCATTCAATTACTTACTCCTATAGGATTCAAGAATGGGATGAGGAAATTGAACGGTAAAGTGTTATGGGACTGTACGGAAATAGGAGCCATACTTATCTGCACTTTTACTTTATCATTATATCGAGGGAGCATTGATGCAGTGATGTAAAATGCCGCTGTTCCTACGGAATGTGCTATGTATATTACTTGTTGATGACCTGTCTCGTCCAAAACGTAATCTATGGTCGCCGGTATATCATGAACGCCGAAATGGTGTACGCTGTTGAAAGATTATCTCGTGAAATGTGGCTAATTAAAGCTATAATCGTATAATTTTCGAATTTATGTTTACCTGTAATTCCAAAATTCTTTTTGTTTGGGGTTATAGGTGATGTGACCTTTGGAAAACGTATTTCCCCGTTGGTTCATCATCCAAACGTCATAGCCTTGATCAGCCAACTCATAAGCTTAGCATAGGAAATTAATTTTAATTTATTGCAACGTCGAAGAAATTGAACGTGTCTTCTTAAATTAAACACTTATTTAGTTAGAGTTATATATCGGAAATGTTGCGTGAGTTTTTGTTTTCGTGGATTTTATTATGAAAATTGTAAATACCCAAAGAGTTGTCTGGCCCAGTAACAATCCATTGAAGGGATGATGATATAAATGCATGGTTAAGCAATACAGGTTCACGTGTTACATTTCTTTTACCGTCTTTGCCATAAGGGATTCTGTGTACATCAAGAAAATATCCGTCATCTGTTACGATGGTGTGTGTTTGAGCAGGATATCCATGTTGTTTGATAATTTGAGGCTATATTTGAGATAAACATTCTTATTTTGGATTTTAACCGATTACGTAATTTTTCTTACAATTTTTCACAATTAAGATTTCGTTTAGTTGTTTTTTTTTTAATTTTCAAAAACTTACCGGATTCAAGTACGAATCAGGATTTGATGTGATTAGCAGATCATTGGTATACTGATCAATTATATAAGGAAGACTATACACTATCATAGCTGCGATGAAGCAGCCCAAAAAAGCAATCGGTGACATGTTAATAGAAAAAGCAAGTTTTTCAAATGGTTCGAACTTCTTAACAAAGCATTTTTGCGATTCGAACAACTCAAGTTATTCGCTTTCGTCGAATATTCCGTAGAAATTTTATCATCATAATATGCTCGTTAAGATAAATATTGGTGCATCACCGTTATCAGCGTAGAAATGTGTTTCAAAAATTCAGGTGTAATGGGTAACAAATTATGCCATAGTTTTTTGACAAAAAGTACAAGTTTATGAGCTGAGGAGATAAAATTGTATAGCTATAAAAGACTACGTGGTTCTTGACGAGATAAAGTTCCAGCAGGTACTTGACTTGTAAACCATCACAGATTCAAAGTTGTATAATTGGGGAAATTGGCAAGTTGGTTAAGAAATTGTATCACGTCGTTGTTGACTAAATCGTTGATATATTTTGACAAAAAAAAAATCGAGATGACTACATCCTGGCTTGTTTACTTCTGTCAGACCAGCTGTTCTTTGAAATTTACCATATAGTTTGATGGTATCCTGGAAATATCGTTTCATATAGAATGAAAATTGTAAATACCTAATGAGTCCTCTAGTCCAGCAATAACCCATTGAAGTGATGATGACAGAAATGCATGGTTAAGCAATACCGGCTCACATTTACATTTTTTTAACAATTTTTACCATGAGGGATTCTGTGTACACCCAGCAAGTATCCGTCTTCTGTGACGACTGTGTATGTTTGAGCTGGATATCCATGATTCCATGACGTTTGATAATTTGAGGCTGTATTTAACGCAGACATTTTCATCGTGAATTTTAGTCTTCCCGTAGGTTTTCACGATTCTTGATTTATTGGTTTTTCGTGTTTCGAAACTTACTGGATTCAAGTACGAATCAGAATTTGATGTCATTAGCAAACTGTTGGTGTATAGATCATTCTTATATGGAAAACTACACAACAGCATCGCTGCGATGAGGCAGCCCAAAAAAACAACCGGTGACATGTTAATTGAGAGATGCTTTTTAGATTGTTCGGATTTCGTAACGAAATATTTTTGTTTATGGTTTAATTATTTACTGTAAAGACGAAACGACTCAAGTTGTGAGCTTTGGTAAGAAGTTATGTGCAATGGGAAGATAAAGTTCGATTTCAATATCACTATGCATGTTTCGAAATGTATCGGTGCTTCGCCTTAATATGTTATGTATCACTTATCGGTGCAAAAGCGTTATGTAACGCTTATCGTAACCCTAACTATAAAAGTTTTAGCGTCAAAATCGAAATTTTCCGTTAAAACGTTTTGTGGAAAAATACCACAGAATTACTTTTCGAAATTGGATATTTGAATATTTTGTGGGGCCACGTGAGGAGTATAAAGCTTTCATGGCGGTTGCATCTAGTTATGAAGATTCCAAAACGCAAAAAAACAAATCGATTTCTTGAGATTTGAAGTACATTGTGGTCCTTGGTCACCGTAAACATGAAATACCTTATAGTCGCTAATTTATGTATTTAAGACATTTTAAAAATAATTTTCATTGTGAGGTCTGGAGAAGTATGATGGGGTTGGAATTAGACTGTAATTTGATGTAAAATACAGAAATGCTTTCGATTCGATAGTGTAAAAAATTTTCTTGAACGGTGTCTGCCCAAAAATTATATGCTGGTTCTTGCGTGGGACGTGAAAAACGCTAACGAAAACATATCAATATTTATTTTCAAAGTGTTGTTGGTCTTTTCTACAGAACGATGTACCATTTGTTTTTCGTAGTACAATAAAAAGCATAATGTACATTGATTCGTTTTATTTGCATTATTGTACTTTACGAACTAGTAACTACCGATCGTTAATGGGTGTTTGTCTTCAACGGGTTGGAATGATATTTCCGCGAAGTACGAAAGCTTCGGTCGTTACTCTTCACGGATTCAGACTTGTAGAATTGGTGGAATTCGTGGAATTGGTGGCTTGTTCAAGAAATTGTATCACATCGTTGTTGACCAACTCGTTGATATATTTTGCGAAAAAGAAATCGAGATGACTGAATCCTGGCTCGTGTACTTTTATCAGTCCAGCTTTTCTGGGAAGTTTATCATACAATCTGATGCTATCCTAGGTGTATCATTTCGTTCGATTATTTGTAACCAGTGAAGAAATCATATTTGTCTGAAATACCTACCATCGGATTAGCAATTGGGTCATTCCTGCCGTAATAAATTCTCGTTGGGACAGTCATAGCGCTGATGTTATATTCCGGAGGTTTCGGACTGCCGTATTCAATCATGTTGCCCTTTTCTCCGTAATCGAAATTGGCAAAGGATGCTTTAAAAAATGGATAATTTTTATTGATTAGAGATACATAAAATAATTTGATGATGAATAAGTAAGTTCGATTTACCAACGAATTGCATCCCATGTAAAGTGGCTTTAAGTGATGAGCCCATAGGATAAACTGATGGAGCGATTTTCAAAATTTCCTGCAAGCGTGTTGGATCGTTTAAGAGTAGTTTATGATTTTTCATCTCAAAATGTACCTACTTTGTTAATTTTATTTGGGTCGTAATTCAAGCAACGGGTGATCATTAGCAACCAGGTGGCTAAATTCATGCCTCGAAGACTAATCAAGCTCATTAATTGTTCTATCAATTTAATTATTACATCATGTTTTGAGTTTGAACCGTTACATATATTCAAGATGAAATGCTACAGTTGAAATGAAAAATATTGAAAATGTGTATTACGAGGGCTTATTAAGTAAACTTCCCTCATGTACTTACCCCCACGTGATTTAAGAAAGGAACGAGAAAATTAGGTGGGAAAATACTGTGAGATTGTTTGGAAATTGGAGCCATGCTTATTTGCATTTTTACTTTATCGTTGTATTGAGGTAACATCGATGCGGTGATGTAAAATGCTGCTGTTCCTTCAGAATGTGCTATGTATATCAACTGTTGATGACCCGTCTTGTCCAGAATGTGATCTATAACCGCTGGTACATCGTGGACACCAAAATGGTGTACGCTGTTGAAAGATTATCTCGTGAAATGTGGCGAATAATCGCACGATTTTTAATTTAGGTTTACCTGAAATTCCAAAATTCCTTTTGTGCGGGATTATAGGTGATATGACCTTCGGAAAATGTATTTCCTCGTAAGTTCATCATCCAAACGTCATAGCCTTGATCAGCCAACTGGTACCCTTCGCAAAGGAAATTTAGTATTGAGGAATTAAATCATGTGAAATATAGAGCATTTATGTCTTGTTTTAGGTAATTAATACAAATGGAAGACTAAAAAGAACGGGTTTTAGTCCACTTCTTACAACCGCAGTAGTCTAGTGTGTTAAAAATAGATTTTTTCCTCATGTCTCAATATTACTGTTTTGATATTCTAGTGCAATTGGCTTTTTCGACTTACAAAATTTTTTAAGAATTTTTTAACATCGTATTCTAGCGTAAAAATTATCATTCAGTCTACAAAGAAACGTCTGTTGCAGACTTCCGTCACGAGGAAAGCTCAGTTCATCGCCATATTAAGCAAATGGTTTAATTGAATTCTCGAAATCATCAATCCAAGTCGATCTCCTGCATGTTACTTATTGTTGCTGAGATTAAAAATAACTTTTGGAATGTTTACCTATTCTTGATTTTTTGAAGAGTTGGTTTTGATTTTTTGTTGTGAATTATGAAATGAGAATTGTTAATACCTAATGAGTTCTCTGGTCCAGCGATAATCCATTGAAGTGATGATGACATAAATGCATGGTTAAGCAATACAGGTTCACGTGTTCCGTTTTTTGTACCATTTTTACCATAAGGGATCCTATGTACACCCAGCAAGTATCCGTCATCTGTTAGGATCGTGTGTGTTTGAGCAGGATATCCATGACGTTTGATCATTTGACGCTGTATTTAATGCAAATATTTTATCATGAATTTCAACCAGTCACAATTTTTCACGATTAAATTGGCTTATTTGTTTTTTGTAACTGAAAACTTACCGGGCTCAAGTACGAATCAGGATTTGATGTGATTAGTAAACTATTAGTATATTGTTCCAGTATGTAAGGAGGACTATAAACTATCATAGTTGAAATGAAACAGGCCAAAAAAACAATCGGTGACATGTCAATAGAAAAATGGAAGTTTGTAACGGGATATTTTAACTTGTTTTTTTTAATGCGGAGGTGAAATAAGTAAAGAGCTTTCGTAAAAAATTTTTTTGAATTTAAAAACAATGTTTCAATATCACTATCAGGCTCGGTATTTATTTTGACAAACATTGTGACATCGCGGAAATTTTCATTTATTTATCGGTGAATAATGTGTTTTCTGAATTTACGGAAGGTTATTTCGTACATTAGGAGATAATTTTTCAACAACGATTACTTTTTAAGTTAAGGAGGTGAAGCACCTTGTGGCATTTAACTTATTGAGCGAAACCTCATGTAGCAGAAGCTAATGACGAAATGAGCTATGGATTTGATGAAGTGAATTATGAAAGAGCTTACGTTGTTTGGTAACTGATCAGAATGTGTAGCTTTTACAATGAACCACGATATATTAGCAATTACCCTCAGATAATACTAGGTGTTCCGGGGTAGAAATAATTCTTTCCACTCGGTAGCTATGCATGTATGCAACATGAGCTGAGTCTATGTATACATTTTTGCCTAACCTCTGTACAGCAGGAACAGCGGTATACTCTTTCAAAATTTTTTTTCAATTTCGTTTATCGATTTTGAATAATTATACCTCAAGTACTAAGATATATAGAAATATGCGGTTTGTTCTGGGAAAAAGATAATTGTATCTAGATTATTCTAGTGCAGATGATTTTTGTGCTAAGTCAATATTCAAGCGTGTAAATGGCAAATTAAAGAAAAAAACGCGTTTCAAATTGTGAAATTTTTATCATTTTTATTAAATTATTCAAAAATTTTTTCTCACAACATATGACTGATATGACTTTAATAAGTCTTTTTAGAAAGAAAAAGTTTACTCTTTCCAATGCCGCAAAACTTATCTTTTTATCTTAATTAGATCAAAAATTGAGAAAAAAATTGCGAGAATTTTCAAAATGATGTAAATTTTTTGTATTTTCAAGTTTTGGACGACCACAACTTTTCAATTATGAGAGATAGAGAGGTGAGGTTTGCGGCATTGATGATTTTTTCCCCCCAGAAACACCCCTCAAAATGGTCGGTCATGAGAAGATGCTTTTTTTAAATTCAGCGAATCGTGGAAAAACTTCACTCATGACCAAGTATTAATTAAAAAAAAAAATTTTGAAAGAGTATACCGCTGCCCCTGTGGTTTTAAGGTCAGGCAAACATGCACACATAGGCTCAGCATATGTTGCTCAGTTACCGGGTGGAAGGCCTTGCTTCTACCCTGGAACACCTTGTATAATATGTCGAATAAAATTTTAACAAAAGTTACGCTATTTAGAACTTGAGGAAGTTTGAATTGTTTACGATGTTTTTTACTCGTACCTTCATGAAATAAAACTTATCGCAGAAGTGATTACAGTTTTTTTCAGTATTTATTTATTGAAATTACATCATGATACCGTTTCAGGGGCGAATACCTGAAGCCCAAGTTTAACGGGATGTTTTCTACCCGAATTCGTGATTTTTTTCAATTTTTCGTTGTCATTGATCTATCGATGGGTGTTTATCTGCAGTGGGTTGGAATGGTTCTTCCGCAAAGTACGCGTGCTTGGCTCGTTATCAATCACGAATTCAAACTTGTAGAATTAGTGGAGTTGGTGAATTGGTTGAGAAATTGTATCACATCGTTGTTGACCAACTCGTGGAGATTTTTTGAGAAAAAGAAATCGAGATGACTGAATTCCGTGTCGTTTACTTCTATTAGTCCAGCTTTACTGGGAAGTTTATTGTACAGTCTGATGCTATCCTAGGAGCATCATTCCATTCGATTACTTGTAACCGGTGAGGAAATCGTGTTAGTCTGAAATACCTACCATTGGATCAGCAATTGGGTCTCTGTTGACGTAATAAATTCTCGTTGGTACAGTCATAGCGCTGATGTTATATTCCGGAGGTTTCGGACTGCCGTATTCTATCATATTGCCCTTTTCTCCGTAATCGAAATTGGCAAAGGATGCTTTAAAACGTATTATTTTTATTGGTTAGAGATAGGTAGAGTAATTTAGAGATGATAAGGTAGTTTGATTCACCAGCGAATTGAATCCCATGCAAAGTAGCTTTAGCTGAAGAACCCATAGGGTAAGCTGTTACAGCGATTTTCAAAATTTCCTATACACGTATCATATAGTCCACATTTTCAGCAATTTTTTGACATTTTTTTCTTAAAGTGTACCTACTTCGTTAACTTGACTTGGGTCGGAATTTAAGCAATGTGCTAATATGAGCACCCATGTGACCATATTAACCCCTTGTATTTTAATTTGAAGAAACTGTTCTACTAGTTTCATCAATAGATCTCACTGGAAGCACGATCCGTTAATTTTGTCCAATATGTACCACTATGGTCAAAACGACAATTATTTATTAGAGCTTATTGAGAAAACTTCATTAAAGTACTTACTCCTATAGGATTTAAGTATGGTATAAGGAAATTCAATGGTAAAGTATTGTTGGACTGTTGGGAAATTGGAGACATGCTGATTTGCACCTTTACTTTATCATTGTACTGAGGTAGCATCGATGTAGTGATGTATAATGCCGCTGTTCCTACAGAATGTGCTATGTATATTACTTGTTGACCACCTGTCTCCTCTAAAATGTAATCTATAACCGCCGGTACGTCATGGATGCCGAAGTCGTGCACGCTGTTGAAAGATTATCTCGTGAAATGTGACGAATAATCGCACGATTTGTGATTTAGGTTTACCTGAAATTCCAAAATTCCTTTTGTGCGGGAGTATAGGTGATGTGACCTTCGGAAAATGTATTTCCTCGTAAGTTCATCAACCAAACGTCGTACCCTTGATCGGCCAACTGGAACCCTTTGCAAAGGAAATTTAATGTTGGAAAAATGAATTGTGAAGAATATAGAGCACGTTGTCTTGCTTAAGTAAAAACTTGACACATTTTAGGGGGAAAAATATTAATTTACAATTAAATTCCTTTCACTACTTTTGCTTATCCAAAATATTAAAAAAAAAGTTGTAATACATGCGCAATGGCATCTGCGCATTTCATCGGTTTTCGTGACGTTTTTTTGTGACGCTCGATTTCATGACGATTTTCGAATTTATGTGTCTTAACCAAGCCAAAAAAATGTCAAAAAATCTATTGTAGACGTCCGTCGTTGAATTCCTTGTCATTATATGTGTAAAATATAATTGTTTTGGGTAATTGAGTTGACAAAATTGAAAATCCAAGAAAGGCCATTGCGCATTACTTCTTTGTTGCTGTGATTGAAATATGATGTGGAAATGTAAATACCTAAGGAGTTTTCTGGTCCAGCAAGTATCCATTGAAGTGACGATGACACAAATCCATGGTTAAATAGTACTGGTTCACGTGTTCCATTTGTTTTACAGTTTTTACCATAAGGGATCCTATGTACACCCAGCAAGTATCCGTCATCTGTTAGGATCGTGTGTGTTTGAGAAGGATATCCATGACGTCTAATAATTTGACGCTGTATTTAATGCAAATATTTCGTCATGAATTTTGATCAATCACAATTTTTCACGATTAAATTGGCTTATTCGTTTTTTGTAACCGAAAACTCACCGGACTCAAGTACGAATCAGGATTTGATGTGATTAGTAACCTGTTAGTATATTGTTCTAGTATGTATGGAGGACTATGAACTACCATAGTTAACAAAAAACAGCCTAAAAAAACAATCGGTGACATGTTATTTGAAGAAAGAAGTTTTTTGGTTGGTTCGAGCTTTGTAACGGAATATTCTAACTAGTTCCATTTCTTAATATGAAGGTTAAATGACTCAAGTTGAGTACGTAAGCTTTCGTCAAAAATCCTATCAAGTTTGTAGACAATTTTTCAATACCATTATCATGCTGATTATTTTGTTTCGATAAATATTGGAGCCTCGCAAAAATGTTTTTTTATTTATCAGTGTAAAAACGGTGCTTCCAAAATGGTAAGGTTATTTCGTATTATTGTTTTTAACAAAAAAAAACACTATAAGCTAAGGTGACCATATCCTTAATTATGAGGAACTACGAAGTACTTCATGATCTTTGACCCCTAACGAAATAAAGTACCTTATAGTCCCTCTTCAACTGATCAGAAATTCAGAATAGGAGGTTTTCACAATATTCTGTTTTTTATGTAATGTATGGAAAATGTAGAAAAAAGATTTAAGTATGTACTTTTGACTTGCAGTTTGTTTTTCAGAATATTCGTGATACCAAAAAAAATCGCTTTTTGTTTGATTATTTTTTATTTATATCATTGAACTTCATAAAATACCGATTGATGATGGATGTTTGCTTTTCCATTTAGTGGGTCTTGTTCTTTCTACCATCTTTGAGATAAGGGAAATGTTCTTAGTGTGCTAATGTTTCTTTGCGACATTGTTCCTGAATTCTATCACATCATGGTGCAATAATTCGTTGACGTTTTTATTATACACAAAATCCAAATGGCTGAACCCAAGATCGCCCATTTTCACTAATCCTGCTCCAACTAGTAGTTTTGTGTACAATTTAGGAACATTCTTGAAAAAAATTAATTTTTTTGTATTCATAAATTTAATAGTACGAGTACAACCTTACTTTTGGGCCTGCTATGGGATCTGCGTCCGCATAGTAGATTCGCCCTGGACATTATAAGGAGGAGGCGATGATAAACGATAAATGTTTAAATTTCCCCAAATGATATAAAATGTCGAATATACCCATTTTAACAAGAGTTATGCTATTAAGAACCCGAGGAAATGGGAATGGCTGCGTCCAGTTATTTATGATATTTTTTACCTTTCTGAAGGAAAATTTATACATTTATGGAAATAATACTATGATAGGGTTTCAGGGGCGAATTGCTGGGGTCAAGCTTGGTGGGATGTTTTCTGCTCAGATTTACGATTTCTTTTCAATTTTTCATTGTTGTTAGTTTTCTTGTGCAGAACCTGCGCTTAAATTTTTAGTTTCATGATAATGAAGCAATATATTCGAGTCATTTTTTAAAATCTCTCTTAGCTCATTATTTAGCGTACAATTCT
This sequence comes from Maconellicoccus hirsutus, assembly GCA_003261595.1. Classification (NCBI taxonomy): domain Eukaryota; kingdom Metazoa; phylum Arthropoda; class Insecta; order Hemiptera; family Pseudococcidae; genus Maconellicoccus; species Maconellicoccus hirsutus. The sequence continues at coordinate 50,826 of QBDW01005223.1, read as the reverse complement.
TCAGTTCTTTGAAAATGAAACCGAACGCTATTGAATATACTTATTTTCGCTTTTTTGTAATATAGAAATTAATGTTTTGCGTAGCTTTGATCGCATGTGTGACTTCTTTTACACAATGAAACAGCGTTATCAACTATGTGTATAGAAAGCCTCAACTGTTTCATTCTTGGGCGGATAAGGAAAGCAGTTCAGCACCTCTTTTCTGATTGTAAATTTACATGCGTTTACTTACAAGTAAATGCTATGACCTGGTTTTTTATCGTAAAAGGCATGGGAGATACTTGAGTAGTATTGACAAGGTATTTTGATGGTGGAAAGTAGTACGAAATTTTTTTCTTAATTGATCGTAAGCATGAGAGTGGGTAACTGGGTACATAGTTGTTCTAATTGAATGAAATAAATTTTCCAGTAATAATTAAATCTCCACAGTATTGGTCCTTTTTTTTCCCTACCAGAATTATATGGGTAAGTGCGAAATGCTTCAGTTTTGAAGTTTCATAGTTTTAATTGAAGACAATATTCTTTGTAATGGTTCGAGTATGCTTTTTTATTTTTAACGCAAAGCTGAATACCTTCGTTTATTGCAACCTTTTTATTTTTTGTGGGTGTATCGTATGATATACTAGAAATTCTACGTTATTTTTGCAATTATTCAAGTACATACTAGGAATAATGACGTTTGAATTGCGAAAGTTCAGTTTGTATATAAATCTTGTTTTGTTTCATAGCATCTTTTACTCATAAAAGCTCTTTATTCGACAAACTTTTTACAATTGCTGAGATATTTTATGAAAATGCTTGAGTGTACTTTATGTAATATATGGCTCTTGAAATAAAAACTTAGTCTCAATGGAGGTAAAAGTTCAAGAGTTTTCTTTTATTTTTTCTCTACTGGATGTACTTTCTATGTGTGGAAAATTTTTTCATTTTTCATTGTTCGGCATATGATATTAAATTATAAAGGGTCAAAGTTCATATTAAAAAAGATGAACGATTTAGCTTTCCTATTTTGTTGAATATCTACTTTGTATAAAAAAGCAATTCTTTGGCTGGCTCAAAAAGTACTTTATCTATGCTCAAATTTTTGATTGAATTTTTATCCTGTTATTGATTTTATTTCAAGAGTTAAAATACTCGTATCTACATTTTGAAAAACATGGTGAGAATATTTGTATTGCCGCTGATGATCTGAGGCATTATAGATGCATCTGCTACTCGAAGTGCATCGATACCACAGACTTTTAATTTTGAACCGATCATAGCATGTGGATCTCGTGAAGAATTCATTTTACAAGTACCTACCAACCGAATGGTGTATGGTGCTGTAGGTAAGGTATGATAAAGAAACGGAAATTGAGATAGGTGCATATATTTTAGTGAATATTTACCCATTTCCATTTTATCTCATAAATTATGGTTTTTTGACGTTCTTGTAGTTACTTGTTTCTTGTTATCAACAGATAACTAAACAATTTTTCTACGAAATTTTTGTGTTTAAGGGTTATTGTATGAAATAAAATTTATGATTCAAAAAATTTATATAATTTAAGCCGAATATTTTTCCATATCTTGAATAGTATTGCTTACAAAAAAACTACCAATTTTTATTTTCATCCAGTCTTCAATTTCAATTATAGCCAATCACTTTTAATCATATCGGAAGCCTTTTCCCCAATCATGATAATAGGGATATTTACATTACTGCCGGTAATTTCCGGCATTATAGATCCATCTACCACTCGAAGTCCCTCGACTCCATGTACTTTTAATTCCGCGCTGACTACAGCACTCGGGTCTTTGGAAGGTCCCATTTTACATGTACCTACTGGATGGAACGTTGTGGCCCCTAGATGTCTTACGTAGCATTCATAATACTTATCAGATTCGGTAGGAAATTTTAAGCAGTCCTTTATTAGAACACGTGTCAAGGTTCCATGTTTTTGGAAAACCGATGTCTTGGATATCTTCTCTATAACGCGAAATGCCTCAATTACCTCTTCAAGGTCTTCCTTCATGGTTAAATATCCGCTGAAAATTAAAGGTTTTTGGAATGGATCTTTGTTCTTTAGAATGATACGTCCTCGACTTTTAGGTCTCAATAGCACAGGGTACAGGAATAATAGTGCAGATTCTTCGTTCAACTTCTTAAATCCATCAGCTATTTCTGACTTCAAAGGTCCTAAGATGTAATCTGCCAACAAAGTCTTGTCATCTTTGGCAAATGCCATGTGATAAAGTTGTATATTCGGGTAATTAGCTTGGTGACCTGTTGTATTGAAGAATATCATCGAATTTACCACCGTCCCTATGTCTATTCTTTTTGATAAATATTCGTATAAGAATGTTGCTGTGGAGTAACTTGTTTCGTAGCTTGGGAAATTTAATTTGACTACTGAGCCGAATGTTAGTAAATGATCTTGTAGATTAAATCCAACTGGTGAATCTTTTTTGACGGGGATGCCCAAGTCATTCAGGTGATCTTTTGGACCTATCCCAGAGAGCATCATTAATTGCGGAGTATTGATGCTACCTGCTGAAATGATGATTTCTTTTTTGCAATGGATGCGTTTATATTTGCCGTTTTTGAAAACCTCAACTCCATAGGCTTTATTTTTATCGTTGATTAATATCTTCGTTACCAAAGTTCCTTTCATGACGACCAAATTGGATCTATGACGAGCAGGTTGGAGATATGCCTTAGCTGTATTCCACCTGACGTCGTCATGTAATGTACCAGGTACCAGACTAACTCCTGACATATAAGATGCGCTTAAATCTTCAATTACATCGTATCCTTGAGCTATAGCATAATTGGCGATGTAATTTTCGACTTGAGCAGAATTATGCAAAGTTTTGTTGGTATATTCTTCAAGGTAAACGTTACCATTGTATCCGTGTATACTTTCGTTGTTTAACTTCGGTATACGTAGACGTTCAAGTTTTATAAAATATTTCAACACGTCCTTGTAAGACCATCCTGGATTACCCATCGACTCCCATTTATCATAATCCAGGGGGCTGCCACGTATCGCTAACATGTAATTTATTGTACTGCAACCACCTAAAACTTTACCTCTGGGCCAGAAACATTGATTGTTCTTGAAACCAAGGCAAGTATCGCCGGTTGGTTCAGTGACATATGACCAGTCGTATTTTGTCTTAAATAAAGTGGCAGCCAAGGTAGGTATATCGGAAGTAATCGGTGGATCAGTTCCTGCCTCGATGAGCAAGATTTTCCAGTTTGTTATTTCACTCAAACGACTAGCTACGGTACATCCTGCCGATCCAGCCCCTACGATGATGAAGTCATATTCTGGATTGCGTTGCTGGTATACTTGAGAGCTTCTGTCTTTTGGATATGATCCTACCAAATGACAATTTGAAAGTATTAAAGGTGCCAGTAATGGTATGGTGGTCAAAGGAGTCAAGAAACTGTATGTTGAAAGTAACGGACACGTGTCGTTCGCGTAATGCATTTCATCGATCGGCTGAAAATTTTCAAGTTTTGAGTAATTCTCGATTAATTACTCATCAAACATCGTGAGAAATATTTTTCACTTGAGTGCTTTAACAAAAACGAAATTATTACTAATATATGAGCGCGTTAATGAGGAATTTTAACACTTCTGCTTGACTAGAATTTAATGTGGAATAGGTAAAGGAAAAAAACACTGGGCTCTCCTTATCTTCTTGCTTGTTGAAAACATTGCTTGTGTAATTATCCACTGGCAATCTAGTTGTTGTTGTTATGAGTCTATACGTAGTGCAAAAACATGGAAAGTTTTACGAAAGTGTTCGCTTTCGAATTTTTAATGTATTTTTTTAACGTGTTTTTGATAAATTAAATTGTTGATTCTTTTCTTTTAAATTATGATACTACGGTAATTGGTGAAAAATATTTTTTAATAGGAAATTCTTTTTCAACCTTATCTAAATTTTACATAAATTCATAAAAATTTATGTCATTGGATTATTTCAATTCTATGACGTTACTCTTCCCCCTTTTCGAATTTCCTTTTCAAGCTTTCCCAAAATTCCATACGTTTTCCATTCAATTTACCATCGACCATTTGCAAAGTGTCGTTGATACTCATGTAGCGAGGTTCTTCGACTGTACAAGGCTTCCACTGAACTGAAATACCTTCGTAATTTGGATTTCTGAAAGATTATTTCAAGTATATTTTGAATGAAAGCGAAAAAAGGACTCGAAACATTAATGCATGAATCTACAAACCCAGTTTTTGCAAAAGTGCTAACAAGTTTTGTAAACGTATCTATCATTTCTCGGGTTTTTGGTGTAAGAGAATCGGTTTTTTTACGGCCAATGTTCTTCAGATGAGCCCAATTGCTGAAGTCCTCTAAATGATATGTTCCTGTATTTTTATATTAAATCTATTAGTAATTAAGGAAAATTAAATTTACAATTAATGAAAATTACTTACCAGTTAGAGGTTCCTTTAGGCAAATTAAACTACTTGTTTTTATGGTGGCAGCATTTCCTTCGAATTGGAATTTATACACATACACAGATGAAGGTAAATCAGCTGCAATAATATTTATCAACGAATCATAAACGCCTGACAGAGAAGCATCTGTTAGTATCTGAAATTTTTCAATGTAGATTTATTGGGAAATTGTTTTACTAGAAAAATCGTCAATTTACTTATTACGTACGTCACATTTCACCGATTCTGAAAATGTCTTGATTGAGTTTCCATCTGCATAAAACGACTCTACTTCTTTTTGAAGGAGTCTCAATTGATCATCAGTTAAGTGATATCCCCATCCCCAAATATTTTGGCGGATCGATTTATAAAAGTTTTTTTCTGTATGTGGCTTTAATGGCCCTGAAAAGTGTGTTATGTATACTATGATTTGTTTCATTTCATGGAAATCATTTTAAAGGAATTTACAGAAAAATCCCTGCACGGCTTCTCTTTCGCTGAAGCCAATCAGAAGTGGTACTCTGGCTGTACGTTCTAAGCAATGTTTGATATTTGGAAAAGGTAATACTGCTGTTTTTCCGGAATCCAAAATTGGTATAAATGGTGAAGCAGGAAATATTGGTACATTGCCCTTTGAATAAATTTAAAAATAATAATTTTCTACGAAAGAAATGTCTAGGTAGTCGGTGTACTACCTCGTTGTACAAGTGTTCGGGTCTTAAACGAATGAAATTTTCCATATCTAATTTTTTATAAAATGACAGTAATTTTTTTTTATCGAAAACACCTTCGTATCCCAAATTAGACGCTAATTCAAACGCCATCTGAGCATTTTCTTTTTCATCTTTCATAATACAAGTGGGACAGCATTTGTACATACCCATCAGTATTACTTTATGGAATAAACCTAAAAGAATTAATAATAACTTGAAGTGTAAATGCTTGAATCTATGGATATTGTGAACACCTGAAACCTTTTGCCCTCGGTGACATCATTATATCATTGACTAATGTTGCACCGCTACTACTTCCAAGTATAGTCACGTTCTCCGGATCACCACCGAATGCTTTTATGTTCTCTTGGATCCATTGTAGACTTAATATTATATCTTTTAATCCCTGATTACCGCTGCATTCCGGTATACCCAAATTTAAAAATCCTGTAAAAAGAGAGTTACGCTGAAATTCTTTATCATTTGAAGCATCTACTGGCAGATTTACCTAAAATATGAAGTCGATAGCCTATACAAACGTATACGATATCTTGATGCATGATGTATTCTGGTGATCCATAAAAATCTGGATCCGGTGTGCCATTTACCAAAGCACCAGGATGGATGTTTACTATTACTGCCTTCAATGGATCATCTTTTTGAGGTATCTTGAAAAAGGATTTTCCATTTAGTACCCTATTCCTTTTTACAACTTATAATGGCAAATAATTACTTTTGGAATGTGAATGTTGTTGTACAAACAATCCTCAGAGCCTACGATTTCCTGTTTTGACATTGAAAACTGTATGCAGCCATCTTTTCCACTTGTTGTCTCTAATATGTTTTTCCATGGTTTTACTTTTACCGGATCCTTATTGTGATTTTTATTTGTTATTTCTTAAAATGAGCATTTTTGATGTAAAATTCACTTACCTTGAATCGTGAATGACCTGCTGTAGATTGCCCATAAGGTACTCCCAAAAAAGAACAATATTCGATGCCGGAAAATTTCGATAGTTTTTTTATCCCACAAATTTTTCCTTCCTTCACTGATACGATTACTTTATCGGCATTTTTCATTTTAAATATTAATATTGTGGATGAATATCGTACTTTTCATACCTACTGTTGAAATCATCAAACGGATTTTTTAGTAATTTTTTACACGTACTCGAGTCGTAATATTTTTTCATGGTGAAAGTTGTTAAAGTTGTGATAATATTTTTACAGTTTGATAATGAAAAAAACTAAGATAGTTGAAAATTTCCGTTTATGACGTAAATTGTGTATAACAAGTTTTAAAACCGTGTTGGTATTATTTTCCAACTATCATCAACTTGAAATATTCCTCCACTCTGCTTTGATCATGTCGGAAGCTTTTTCACCTATCATAATGGTGGGGATGTTCAAGTTGCCACTAATGATTTCAGGCATTATAGATGCATCAGCGACTCGAAGATTCCTAATTCCATGAACTTTTAGATCTGAACTAACAACAGCATCTGGATCCTGCGAAGGGCCCATTTTACAAGTACCTGCAGGATGATACGTTGTAGATCCTAAATATCGCAGGTAGCATTCATAATACTCGTTGGAGTTGGGAGCCAACGAGGAGCAATTTTTTACTGGTATATGTGTCAATGTCCCATATTTTTGGAAAGCTTTCGTTTCGGATATTTTTTGAAGTTTTCGAAAAGCTTCGATCAATGCGTCAACATCCTCTTTAGCAGTGGCATATCCGGTGTATATTCTGACATGTTCTAAGGGGTTAGTGCTTTTGAGCAAAATACGCCCTCGACTTTTAGGTTTTAATAGAGCAAGAAATATGACTAGTATGGGGGATTGTTCAATCAATTTTGAAAATTCCTCGGCTATATCTGATTTTAAAGCACCAAGTATATATTTTTCTAAAAATTGGAAGTTGTATCGCGCAAACATAAAATGATAAGTTTGAATATTGGGATAATCTGCCATATGGTGTGATGTGTTGAAGAATATCATAGGATTTGATATAATACTCAGATCTTTTCTTTCTGATAAATATTCATATAAAAATATTGGAAGAGGGTAGGTTACTTCGTAACTTGGAAATGTTACTTTAGCAACTGTACCATAAAATGTGAAGTGATCTTGTAAATTGTATCCCACTTTTGAATCTTGTATTATATCAATGCCTAATTCTTTCAAGTGATTTGCCGGACCTACTCCAGAGAGCATTAATAGCTGAGGAGTATTTATGCTACCAGCTGACACGATTACTTCTTTTTTACAATAGATTTGTTTATGTCTACCTTTTTTTGATACTTCGACCCCGTAAGCTCTTTTGCGGTCATCGATTAAGATCTTGGTCACTACAGTTTCTTTCATGACGACTAAATTAGGCCGATTTTGAGCAGGTTCCAAATAAGCTTTGGCTGAATTCCACCTAACGTCGTTGTGTAGTGTACCAGGCAACAGAGTAATTCCGGTTGTGTGATTTGTATTGAAATCTTCTATTATATTGTATCCAAAATCTGTCGAATAATTGGCAATGTAATCTTTCACTTGGATACTATTGTACAAGCTTTTGTTAGTATATTCTTCAACGAAAACATTGCCATTGTATCCATGCATATTGTCATTGCCAAGTTTTGGTATTCGCAAGCGTTCCAGTTTCTTGAAATATTTCAGTATATCTTTATAAGCCCATCCAGGATTACCCATCGATTCCCACATGTCATAATCTTTCGGATTTCCACGCATCGCAAACATTCCATTCATCGAACTACATCCTCCCAACATTTTACCTCTTGGCCATTTGCATTGGTTGTTCTTGTATGCCAGGCAGGAGTCTGTTACAGGTTCTGTGGAGTAGTCCCAATCGTAAGATGTCCCATATAGAGTAGGATACAAACTAGGTATATCGGAACTCAGAGGTGGATCTGTGCCCGCTTCGATGAGTAGGATTTTCCAGTTTCCTGTTTCACTTAAACGACTTGCTATGGTGCATCCAGCCGATCCGGCTCCTACGATGATGAAGTCATATTCTGGATTGCGTTGTGAAAAGACAACTGAACTTTCGTCTTTTGGATATGATCCTACTAGATGACAGTTGGATAGTATCAAGGGTGCTAGTATTGGCAATGCAGCCAATGGGGTGAGGAAAGTGTACTTGGAAAGCAGTGGACAAGTTTCATTTGCATAATCCATTTGTGGTAAACTGAAAATTGTGAGAAAACTGACTTTTTTCTATAATGTTACGATTTATTGTGAAATTTCAAAGTTGATGTTTGTACGAGTACTAATTTCTTACTGAATATTCTACTACTAACGTCAGTGTAACTGTTCAAATTATTGTTGCATGTTTTTTCATATGGTTTCTTATCAATGACGATGGGTAATGAAATGAATAGAAAAATATTTCGTTTCCACGCTTGCTTGTTACTTAAAATTTTCTTTGATAAAGGTTTACACCGACTAAGAATTTAAGGTTTTGGTATGTTCTGAGGTTTTGTAATTTGTCACGTTATTAGGTGATGGAATTTATTGTTGGTATGATCTGCACTTTGGAACTTCGAATTGTACTTTTTTATATTACCGTTTCAAAAACTTAGCAGAATTTTCAGGTTCTTTGATAACGCAGAGAATCATTTTGTGAAGACAATCATACATATATCGATTTATTGCGTCAAGATGTATATAGTATACACCTAAGATCTTGAGTTGAGTTACTGGAAAATTCGAATTTTAGACTGAAAATTTTGGACTCCATGTAGTCTTATCATTTTTTTATTTTCAACTTTAATGTCTATAACCAATCTTTCTTAATCATATCAGATGCTTTTTCTCCTATCATAATTGTAGGGATGTTCAGATTGCCAGTAACTACATCTGGCATGATAGATGAATCAGCTACTCTAAGATTCCTTATTCCGTAAACTTTTAGTTCAAAATTGACCACAGCGTCTGCATCCTCACGAGGTGCCATTTTGCATGTACCTGCAGGATGATAAACCGAGGTACCAAAATGTCGCAGAAAACATTCATAATACTTTTTAGAGTGAGAAGGATATCTTGAGCAATCGTTCACTGATAAAAAGGTCAGATTTCCATGCTTCCGGAAAGCCTCAGCTTGAGATAATTTTTGTATTATTTTTAATGCTTCAGTTAGTGCCTCTATATCATCTTTCATTGTTAAATACCCAGAATATATTTTTACATGTTCGAAAGGATCGGCACTTTTTAAAAGAATATGTCCTTTGCTTTTAGGTTTCAACAATGTTGGCAATATTACAATTTGAGGCGATTGTTTACTCAGCTGAGTATATTGATTGATTATTTCGGGTTTTAGATTAAATTTCTTCACTAACTGCAGAAGTGATTTGTCATTTTGCGGATAGATGATATTGTACGTTTGTATATTTGGGTAACTCATGTCATAGCCCGTTGTATTGAAAAATATCATAGGGTCTGATACTACACCCAAGTCTATCCTATGAGATAGATATTCGTATAGAAATATCGGCATAGGATATAATTTTTTGAAACTATCAAAATTCACTAATGCTGAAATACCGAAAATCACCAGATGATCTTGTAGATTATTTCCAACATTGAGGTCCTGTATTGACTTGATTCCATGATCGAGCAAATGATCTTTTGGGCCTATACCAGAAAGCATCAATAATTGAGGACTGTTAATGCTACCTGCCGATACGATAATTTCCTTTCGTGCATAAATCTTTTTATATTTTCCTTTTTTGTGCACTTCTACTCCATAAGCTTGTTTTTGACTGTTGATTAATATCTTTGTAGCAAGCGTTTCCTTCATTACGATCAAATTAGGTCGATGTCGAGCTGGTTGCAGATATGCCTTCGCAACGCTCCATCTAACATCATTATGGGATGTACTAGGAGCCAGAGTTATTCCTGTGCGATGATTCGCGATTATATCTTCGTTTATGTCGTATCCCAACGCTATTGAGTAATTTGCGACGTAATTTTTGACTTGAACCGAATCATAGAGGGTTCTATTGGTGAATTGTTCCACGTATACGTTACCATCGTACCCGTGTACTGCGTATTCATTGCTTTCTTTGGGTATTTCTAGACGTTCCAATTTTTTGAAATATTTTAGGACATCTTTATAAGCCCAGCCTGGATTACCCATCGATTCCCAGTTATCATAATCCTTCGGGTTGCCACGAATACAGTAACAGTAATTTATTGAACTACATCCGCCCAAAATTTTACCTCTGGGCTGCTTCCCTTGATGGTTATTGTAACTGAGGCACGAATCATTTGATGGCTCCATAGAATAATTCCAGTCGTAACGACTTTCAGTCAGTGTGTTATGTAAAGTAGGTATATCAGAATTGATTGGCGGATCTGGTCCGGCTTCGATGAGTAGAACTGTCCATTTTGATATTTCGCTTAGACGATTGGCTATGACACATCCTGCGGAACCAGATCCCACTACAATGAAGTCATATACTGGATGCTGTTGTTTATACACTTGAAAACTATTGTCTTTGGGATATGACCCCACGAGACCGCAATTGGGGAATGTTGATGGTGTTTGTAGAAGCACAGCTAATAGTGATGTGAAGAAATCGAGCAATGAGATGGTACATGTTTCGTTCATTAGGTATGCTTGATGGCCTTTTAGGTGCTGGTTCTTTTCAATTTTCACCAATTTATGATGTTTCTTAGGTACTCGCGAACAAAATATGACGCCATTATGCGGGTATTTTTCTACCATTTCGGCTAATTCTTAGAAAAATGATTGTTAATGTTAACTGAGGACAAGTAGCGACTTGCACCTATATTTAGAATTACTGCAGAAAAACATAAAAAATGATAAAATAAGTGATAAAAGCTATTTCCTTCGTTAAACAGTTTTTCATTTTTGATACGATTCGTAGAAATGTAAATATTGATAATACTTCATGTTTCACATGAAGTTTCATATGACGAAGTATGAATTACACACAACGCAGTATCATGTTAGTTTATCAAAAACTGCTATCGAATTTATTCTTCAATCAAGTTGCCGAATTCAACAGTGTCAATATTGTATCGTAAAAGGACAAGGTGAAATATGGACGATCATTTGACTGTATCGCCATTCTTGAGATATTTCGTCAGTTTTTATGTTCCAGAGGTGACTCCATATCGCTACCTCCTCCAGAACTAAGTATTCCTTTCGTTTCATCGTGACTCGTGTAAAAATATGGCAAGATTTCTTAGCCCATCTTTTTTGAAAAATTCAGTTTGTTTAGTTTCCAGCGAAAGATAATTATATGAAGCGAAATCAATTACGTAGGTGTCTTTGGACAAATTTAGTGAAAAGACATGATGAAATATTATATTTCTTAATGGTTTACGTTCCCTTTATAGACTACTTCGGCAACCAGTATTGCTTAATCATATCAGCAGCTTTCTCTCCTATCATTATAGTAGGGATGTTCAAGTTACCATTGATAACTAACGGCATGATAGAGGCGTCGGCAACCCTAAGGTTCTTAATTCCATAAACTCTTAGTTGATAATCAACCACAGCATCGGGGTCGTGAGAAGGAGCCATTTTGCATGTACCCGCGGGATGGTAGACTGAGGTGCCCAGGTGTCGTATTATACACTCGTAGTACTTGTAGGAACCTTTTGGATATATTGAGCATTCCTTTACTGAAAGTGAAGTCAAATTTCCGTATTTTCGAAAAGCTTCCGATGTGGGTAATTTTTCCAGTATTTTTAATGACTCTACCAACGCGTCCACATCGTCCTTCTCGGTTAAATACCCGGAATATATTTTGACGTGTTCAAAGGGGTTTGCGTTTTTCAAAAAAACACGTCCTCTGCTTTTCGGTTGTAAAAGGGTCGGAAATATGGATAATAATGGAGATTGCATATTTAACTTTACGTACTGATTTGTTATTTCCGGTTTTAAGTTTTGTGTGCTTGACGTAGACGAAGATAATTCGTTTTGAGAATAAATGTAATGGTACGTTTGAATATTAGGGTAATCAGCACTATGACCTGTTGTGTTGAAGAATAGCATTGGATCCTCAACTGTACCTAAATCTATTCTTTGAGATAAATATGCATATAGAAATACTGACATTGGGTAGGTTATTTTGTAACTGTCAAAGTTCACTTTGATGATGAAATAACTAACTATGAGATGATCTTGTAAATTATAGCCAACGTTGAGATTCTGTATGGTCCTGATTCCATGCTCGAGTAAGTGATCTTTTGGTCCTATACCGGAAAGCATCAGTAGCTGAGGACTATTGAAACAACCCGCCGAAAGAATAACCTCATTTCGACTGAAGATCCTTTTATACGATCCGTTTTTGTAAACCTCGACTCCGCATGCTCTTTTTTGACTATTGAATAATATCTTTGTCACTAAAGTCTCTTTCATCACGATCAAATTGGATCTATTTCTGGCTGGTTGAAGGTATGCTTTTGCAGCACTCCATCTCACGTCGTTGAGTAACGTACCAGGGGACAAGGTGATTCCTGCGTGGTTATTCGCGTTTATATCTTCGATTATATTATATCCTAGCTCAGTGGAATAATTCGCTATGTAATTTTTTGCTTGTACGGAATTGTAGAGCGTTCGGTTGGTGAATTTTTCGATGTAGACGTTACCATTGTACCCGTGCACTGCGTATTCGTTCCTCTCCTGGGGTATTCGTATGTTCTCCAATTTTTTGAAATATTTAAGGACATCTTTGTAAGCCCAGCCCGGATTTCCCAATGCTTCCCATGCATCGTAATCTTTTGGATTACCACGAACCACGTACAGATTGTTTATCGTACTACATCCACCAAGAACCTTACCTCGTGGTTGTCGGCATTGATTGTTAATGTAACTAAGGCAAGTGTTGTTTGATGGTTCCGTTGTATACTTCCAGTCATATCGTGATCCTTGTAACGTTGAATGTAATGTTGGTATATCCGAATTGATCGGTGGATCGGGTCCGGCTTCGATGAGTAAAACCGTCCAATTTGATATCTCGCTTAGACGGCTCGCAATGGTACATCCAGCAGAACCTGCTCCAACTACGATGAAATCGTATACCGGATGTTTCGATTGGTACACCTCGGAGCTCTTGTCTTTGGGATATGATCCTGTGAGATGACAATTTGAAAGTATCAACGGTGTCAGTAATTGCGCACCTAATATCGCCTTGAAGGAATTTAAACTTGAGGCCGATGGACAAGTTTCATTCATTGTTTCGTAATGCGAATGTTGAAATTTTCACAAAATGTTTTCACGTTACACGCAATAATTCGAAACTGAAGTAAAATTAACATTTCGTTTAAATTGTGATTACGAAAAAAATCGTCGAAAAAATAACGTCGTATATTTTTCGAAGTCAGACGATTGTCAAGAAGTCCCTTTTTTTGAAGAGTAGAGACAGTTTGATGAAGAATATACTTTACGGCGTTAGTGGTTTTTATTTTCGGTTCATATCAGTCATGAAACGATAGCAGACCAATAAGAAAGGCAGATACATTTTTTTTATTACTTTTCTTATCTTCTTTTCGAGGTGGTCGCCAATTACTCAAAATTTTTGTAAATTGAGAATTTGTTTTATTGGAATCATGTCGAAGAAAAATAAAATTCATTACTCACTTGGATATATCTGAAAAAAATAATGGCAAGACTTTGTAATTGTTTATTTCACAATGGCTCACGTTCCATTTATGGACTACTTAGGCAACCAATATTGCTTAATCATATCAGCAGCTTTTTCTCCTATCATAATGGTTGGGAGGTTCAAATTACCGCTGATAACCAACGGCATGATGGAGGAGTCGGCGACCCTGAGATTTTTAATTCCGCAAACCTTGAGTTGGTGATCAACCACAGCATCGGGGTCGTGAGAAGGAGCCATTTTGCAAGTACCACCGGGATGATAAACTGAGGTACCTAAGTGTCGTAATATACACTCGTAGTACTTGTAGGAACCTTTTGGATATATTGAGCATTCCTTTACTGAAAATGAAGTCAAATTTCCATATTTTTGAAAAGCTTTCGCTGTGGATAACCTTTCTAGTGTTTTTAGTGATTCGATCAACGCATCGATATCGTCTTTTTCGGTTAAATACCCAGACTGTATTTTTATGTATTCAAAGGGGTCTGCGTTCTTCAAAAAAACACGTCCTCGGCTTTTAGGTCTCAATAGCGATGGAAATATGAGCAATAACGGCGATTCCAAATTTAATTCTGCAATTTGTTTTATTATTTCGGGGGCAAAGTTGTGGGAATTTGTTGAAGTAGAAAATTCTGCGTTTTGCGGGTATACGAAATGATAGGTTTGTATGTTAGGGTAATCAGCATTGTGACCGGTTGTGTTGAAAAATAGCATTGGGTCCTCAATTGCACCTAAATCTATTCTTTGAGATAAGTATTCGTAGAGAAATACAGGTAGTGGATAGATTTTTCTGTAACTATCCAAGTTCACTTTGGCTACGAAATAAGGAACAATAAGATGATCTTGTAAATTATAGCCAACATTGAGGTTCTGTACCGGCTCGATTCCATGCTCAAGTAAATGATCTCTTGGACCTATACCAGAGAGCATTAGTAGCTGAGGGCTATTGAAACAACCTGCCGAAACGATGATTTCCTTTCGGCTAAAGATCTTTTTATATAATCCGTCTTTGTAAACTTCGACTCCGCATGCTCGTTTTTGACTATTGATTAATATCTTTGTTACAAAAGTCTCCTTCATCACGATCAAATTGGATCTATTTTTGGCTGGTTGTAGATACGCCTTTGCAGCACTCCATCTCACGTCGTCGAGTAATGTACCCGCTGACAAGGTGATTCCTGTGTGATGGTTCGCGTTGATATCTTCGATTATATTATATCCTTGTTCAGTGGTGTAATTTGCGATATAATTTCTTGCTTGAACAGCATCGTAGAGGGTTCTGTTGGTAAATTTTTCGATGTACACGTTGCCATCGTACCCATGTATGTTGTATTCGTTACTCTCTTGGGGTATTCTTATGTCCTCCAATTTTTTGAAATATTTGAGGACATCTTTGTAAGCCCAGCCCGGATTACCCATTGATTCCCAAGCATCATAATCTTTTGGATTACCACGAACTGCGTACATGAAATTTATTGTACTGCTTCCTCCAAGAACCTTACCTCGAGGTTGCTTGCATTGATGGTTAATATAACTTAGGCAGGTGTTGTCTGAAGGTTCCGTGGAATAATTCCAATCGTACGGCGATTGTAACAACGTTGTATGTAAACTAGGTATATCCGAGGTGATCGGAGGGTCGGGTCCAACTTCGATGAGTAAAATCGTCCAATTTGATACTTCGCTTAAACGACTCGCAATGGTACATCCTGCTGAACCTGCTCCAACTATGATGAAATCGTAAACTGGGTGCTTTGATGAGTACACCTCGGAACTCTTGTCTTTCGGGTATGATCCTACGAGGTGACAATTTGAAAGTATTAACGGTGTCAGTAATTGCGTTCCTATTAGTGTACTGAAGGAATTTAGACTTGGTGCTGATGGGCAAGTTTCATTCATTGTGTTTTTTAATACGAGCGTTGAAATTCCACGAAGTGTTTTCACGTAACGCGCAGTGGTTTGAAACTAATATGAAGTTTACATTACGACGAAATTTTGATTATGAAATAAGTGGTTGTAAAAGTCACTCTGATCGTTGATGTATTTTTTTTAAGCGCTTGCCACAATCAGGAAGTCGTATTTGTTTTTTAAAATGGACAGTTTGATTGATGAAATTTTTTTTTTCATGGCGTGTCGTAGTGTTCATTATGGTTTATACGAGGCATGAAGTAGCGTTAGACCAATAGGAAGGAGAGGTACTTATTGGTTCTCTTATTTTTTTTTCGATGTAATTGTCAATTATTTACAATTTTAGTTGAAGTGGAAATTTACAATTCTTTTTGGAAACATGGATAAATTTTCGTTGGCGTTTTCGAGTTTGGTAAATTTTTTTACTCGACGTCAATTTGTGTTTTATTTTCTTTTGCTGAAAAGGTAGAACTATGTGAATTCAATTTTTTACATATAGTCTCGCTTAATCATATCCGAAGCTTTTTCTCCTATCATGATGGTCGGTATGTTCAAGTTGCCGCTTACTATTTTTGGCATTATCGATAAGTCGGCCACCCTAAGGTTCTTAATCCCGTAAACTTTGAGCTGAGAATTGACCACAGCATTAAGATCCTCCGGGGGCCCCATTTTACATGTACACGAGGGGTGATACCCTGAGGTTCCAAGATGTCTTATAAAACATTCGTAATACTCATCGGAATCAGGAGCAAGTGTCGAGCAATCTTCTAATGACACAAATGTTAAATTTCCATATTTTCGAAATGCCTCGGTTTCGGATAATTTCTTTAGTATTTTTAATGCTTCGGTTAACGCGTCGACGTCATCTTTCTCGTTTAAATATCCAGAACTTATACTAACGCGTTCAAAAGGGTTTGCACTTTTGAGAAAAAGTCGCCCTCTGCTTTTAGGTCGTAGTAGTCCCGGAATTATGAGTATTATAGGAGATTCTTCACTTAGTTTCGCGTATTGGTTTGCTACTTCGGGTTTAAGGTTGTTTTCTTTCATTGCTGATGACTGAGAATCATTAATCTGCGGAAGGATGTTATTGTAAGTTTGTATATTGGGGTAGTCAGCATCGTCGCTGGATGTGTTGAAGAATAAAATTGCATTTGTTGCGGCACCCAAATCGATTCTTTTGGTTAAATATTCGTATAGGAGTACCGATGAAGGATATGTCTTTTTGTAATCATTGAAATTGATTTGTGCAACTATACCATAAATTATCAGATGATCTTGGAAGTTGTGTCCAACATTGAGATCTTGTATTGGCGTGATACCGTGGTCTAGTAAATGATCTTTTGGACCTATACCAGAAAGCATCAATAATTGAGGACTGTTAATGCTACCTGCTGACACGATAACTTCCTTCCGTGCATAAATTTTTTTATATGTGCCGTTTTTGTACACTTGTACTCCATAAGCTCGTCTTCGACTATTGATTAATATCTTCGTTGCAAAAGTTTCCTTCATTAAGATCAGATTAGGTCTGTGTCGAGCTGGTTGCAGATACGCTTTTGCTGTATTCCATCGAACATCGTTATGTAATGTACCAGGAGATAAAGTGATTCCCGCGTGGTGATAAGCGTCTATATCTTCGATTGTATCGTATCCCAGTGCAATGGAGTAATTTGAAATGTAATTTTGCACTGGAATAGAATCGTAGATGGTTCTGTTGGTAAATTTTTCTAAATATACGTTGCCATCGTACCCATGAATATCCTCTTCATTGTCCTCTTCGGGTATTCGTAACCGTTCAAGTTTCTTGAAATATTTCAATATATCTTTATAAGCCCAGCCTGGATTACCCATTGATTCCCAAGTATCGTAATCCCTCGGATTACCACGGATAGCGATCATTTTGTTTATCGAACTCGATCCACCCAAAACCTTACCTTGAGGCTGCTGGCATTGATTGCCGATGTAACTGAGGCAACTGTTCTTTGATGGTTCTGTTAAGTAGCTCCAGTCGTAACGAGTTCCAGGTAATGTAGTTTGTAAAGCAGGTATGTCAGAATTAATCGGTGGATCGGATCCGGCTTCGATGAGTAGAACTGTCCATTTTGATATTTCGCTCAGACGATTGGCTATGGTGCTTCCTGCCGAACCTGCTCCAACTACGATGAAATCGTATACCGGATGTTTTTGTTTATACACGTGGAGACTTTTGTCTTTTGGATATGATCCGACAAGACCGCAGTTGGAGATGTTCAACGGTGTTACTAGTTGTATGGCTACTAATGTTGCCAAAAATTCAGGGATGGATATGGCACAAGTTTCATTCATTGTGTTTGTTCAATTTTATGGAATATTTAGTCGTTCTGATGACACTTGTTGAAAATTATGATATCACTATTAAAAACGACACTAACAAGAAGATGTTTCTCGACTGTTTTCTTTTTGCAGTTGCTGTACGTCAGCAAATGTTCTGACTGTTGTGGTATATGGCGTTCTACGAAGAAGGTGTACATATTCGAAACAACGTTTATCAAATGAGCGATAATCAGGTAGTTTTTCGTGGAATTATATGGTCATTTCCTAAACTTTTTTACATCTTTTTTATATTTCGATAATATATGAAATGAGGGAAAAGAGGAGTGGGACATGACAAAAAAAAATGTCATGTTGAAGACTTC
The DNA here is from genome assembly GCA_003261595.1 of Maconellicoccus hirsutus. NCBI lineage: Eukaryota > Metazoa > Arthropoda > Insecta > Hemiptera > Pseudococcidae > Maconellicoccus > Maconellicoccus hirsutus. The sequence goes on along the minus strand of QBDW01005223.1, from coordinate 32,440 downwards.
AAATAATAATGAAGAGCTTTATTTTTCGATCGAGCGCTGTAGCCATTCTTCTTTAATCATATCAGAAGCCTTTTCACCTATCATAATGGTTGGTATATTGGTATTTCCGCTGACCTCAGTTGGCATAATCGATGCATCAGCCACTCGAAGTCCTTTAATTCCGTACACTTTTAGCTCAGAGTTGACCACAGCATCGGGATCCTGAGAAGGTCCCATTTTACATGTGCCAACAGGATGATAAGCTGTTGTGCATACATGTCGAAGTAAACAGTTGTAGTACTCATCAGAATATTGAACGAATTTCGAACACTCCTCGATTGGTATATGAGTCAGCGTTGCGTGTTTTTTGAAAGCTTGTGTTTGAGATATCTTCTCTAATATGTGGAATACTTCTATCATAGCCTGAACATCTTCTTGTGCGGTTAAATACCCTGTTGTTATTTTCACACGATCTAAGGGATCTTTACTTTTTAAGAAAACGCGGCCTCGACTCTTGGGTCGTATAAGCGCTGGAGTGATCAGAATAACGGGTGCTTCTTCGGCTAGTTTTAAAATTTTGTTGACAATCGAAATTCTCAAACCTTCTATAGGAATTGGTATATACAATGGTAGGGGAATTCGAGGAACGAGGATATGATAAGTTTGTATATTAGGGTAATCAGCGGTGTGACCTGTTGTGTTGAAAAATAACATTGCATTTGGTATGAGACCGGTATCTACTCTTTTAGATAAATACTCGTAAGGAAAATTTATGACACGAAGGTCAAGCGTGTAGTTGGGAAAATTTAGCTGAGCTACCCAAGCCACCATGGCTATGTGATCTTGTAAATTATATCCAACTTTTAAGTCTTCCACAACAGGGATACCTAATTCATTGAGGTGATCTCTCGGGCCTATTCCAGAAAGCATGAGAATTTGAGGCGAATTAATACTCCCACCTGAAACGATGATTTCTTTTCTGCTGTAAATATTCTTGTATTTACCATCCTTGTATACTTCTACCCCGTAAGCTACTTTTTTATCGTTTACCAAAACCTTAGTGACAAGTGTTGCTTTCATGACGACCAAATTAGCTCGATTACGAGCCGGCTCGAGATATGCTTTCGCGGTGCTCCACCTTACATCATCGTGTAACGTGCCTTGTACGGCGGATAAACCAGAGTGAGGATGTGCTTCGAAGTCATCTATGGTTTCGTAGCCTATTTCCGCGTAATATTTGGCCATAAAGTTTATAATTTTTGATATATCGTATAAAGTGTTATTGGTGTAATCCTCGACATACACGTTACCATCGTAGCCATGCAAATTCTCGTCCTTTAATCTAGGTGAACGAGCGCGTTCTAATTTTTTGAAAAATCTCAGAACATCGTTATAAGACCAGCCGGGGTTACCCAATGATTCCCATTCGTCGTAATCCCTGGGATTACCACGTACCGCGAACATGGCGTTTATCGAACTACTCCCACCTAGGATTTTCCCCCTGGGCCATTTGCATTGATTGTTCGTATACCCTAAACAGGAATCATTAGCAGGTTCTGTGGAGTAATCCCAGTCATAGGGCGTCTCCAGTAGAGTAGGGAATAAGCTGGGTATATCAGAATTCACAGGGGGATCTGTTCCAGCTTCGATCAGCAGAATTTTCCAGTTTGTTATTTCGCTCAAACGACTCGCAATCGTGCATCCTGCCGATCCTGCTCCTACGATAATGAAGTCGTATTTGGGATCGTGTTGTAGATAGACGGTGGAGCTTTTGTCTTTAGGATATGATCCCACGAGGTGACAGTTTGATAGTATCAGTGGAGTGAGTAAGTGCGCGGTTGCCAGTAGTTGTAGTGGAGGTGAATTTGAGATTAGTGGGCACGGATCGTTTGAGTACACCATATTGAGCTGAAAAATATGAGAATTCAGTAGTTTATTCATGCTAAAGCGTTAAAGGTATTTTATTTTTCATGTTTTTAATATTTTTGTGAGGTTTGGGGAGACCTGAGAAAAAAAATTGGGCGACCTGAGAAAAAAAATGAAACAAAAGTTGCAAATTGAGCGAGAAGCATTTTGTATAAATTATTTTTTCCTTTTCCCTCAAATTTCACGATAATTCCGCCATTTTGTTATTGCACCGCAGATAAAATAACTCAAACGGTGCGTTTTTAAGAAGCTTTGGGTGATTTAAGGAAAAAATTTTTGGAATAAAAGTTGTTGGAAATTTGAATAGGAACATTTTTTATATCGACAAGTTTTTTGTAGCTTTTTACGTAAATTTCATCATAACTTCACCATATTGCTGCGAAATCTATGAAATTATTTTCAGTATAAGCTTTTTTATGGAATTTAATGAAAATTTGGCAACTGCGCAACAAATTAGCCCCTTTTTGTTTGCATATGCAATAATTTCTTTTTCTATTAATTGATGTATTCTTTTTTTGAGGGGGTTGGGGTTTGAAAAAGAAAATTTTCCTTGTCCCATCTTTTGAATCTGCGCCTGCACTCGTCAAAAAGTTGGAGTTGGTTGACATTCATATATTTAGTATAACCTGCCCTTTTATAAATTATAATTTATAAACAAGTATTTGCTTCAATTTTCATGTCTTTATTTCAATTACTTTATTTTGAAGTTGTTTCACTCACCTGTAGTTGAACTTATTGACACAATTTTAATTTTTCGTTGCGTTGATAAATAATAATCTTGAAAAAAAAATAGGTTAGTAATGTTTTTTGCACATAATTACGCATAATACTTGAATGTAATGCTTCGCCCGATAGAAGTGTTATTTAACATAAACCCAAGGAAAAAAGTGTTATGTCCTTCTTTTTCAACTTTTATCTACATATGCCAATGATAGGGAAATGTTAGCTTAACATAAATGTTTTCCATTTCACTTTCAACTTCTTAACATATTTTTGCACCGAGCATAAGAAATGAGGAAATAAGCACGTGGGGTAATTTCGAATTATCAGCAATACCACGTTTTGTACTACTTGTTTATTTCAACTTTAGATTTGAACGTCATTAAGTCATTTTATGAAGTAAGTACGTGTTTATGATAGGAAATTGAAAACTAAAAGCAATGTTGAAAAATATATATTTAATAAATTTATAAAAATTAAGAGTATTTTTGTTTACAAAATTATTTAAATTAAGAACTTAGTAAAATTTAATATTATAAAAAAATTAATGCTCTCGATAAATCGTCAGTCTTTGAAAAAAAAAAAGAAAAAAGAAAACGGTTTTCAAAAAATACCAATTCAAAGCTAAATATTAGCATATAAGCGCAGACATCTTCAATCAATTAATTAATTTCGATATCAATCTTTAAATAATATATACATAATTATGTATTACTCGTGTTTAATAAAAAAAATCACTAAAAAAATACAGACTAGTTAAGAAATCCCAATCAAAGAATCAATAAGAAACGCAAAATTTAAAGTGATAAATTATTGATAAGTATTGGTTTAATCTGTGCGTGTAAATTACGTGAATATTTTCCCTAATTTCTCAAGGGATTCTTTAATTTGATGTTCCAAATCGTTTTTGGTTTTTTCGATGCGTTGCTTAGCGCCGTCAAGTTGATCTTTGATGGTTTTACTGACTCGGTTTCCGGTATCTTCAATACCATTGCGGAATTTCTCACCGCTGGCTTGAAATTGTTGAATGCCTTGGCTTACCGCTCCTTCTACAGCTTTATTCGCGGTAATATAAGCGTTATCAATTTCTGTAAAAATTCCAATAAACAGTTATAAATTTGAATATCAGTGAAACTATTCGCGAAAGTGTTCAATTTACCGTTTTTGATGGTCTTGATACTATTTAAAGCCTGATCTTGAGCGAGTTTCGGGTATTTAGTGATATCGGTGAAATTTCCCGAAGGTAAAGGTAACGTAGATAATACTCCGTATTCTTTTTGGTAATTCATGAAAAATGCGGCTTCGTTGAAAGGCTCATCAACAGGGGCTGGTGTCGTGCTTCTGGTAGTTATTGCTTGTTGAACGTTTTCTTGGACGAAATCAAATCCGTAGTAATAATCGCTGGCGTTTTTAATGAACGCGATAAGTTCATCGTTGAAGAGTTTATTAACGTCTTTGGCCCAAATGAAATCGACGTGGTTGAATTTTTCGTTGCCGACTTTTTGCAATCCCATAGGATTGGAGATTTTTTGGTACATCAGTTTGGTATCCTGTAAAGATGAACTTTGTATTGTTATCTGTTTTGTTTACGTAAGTTGCGAAATTTTTATACGTACGAGGGGATCCGATAAGATATCATTTTCTCCGTAATAAACTTTAATTGGCACGGTAATACTGCTAATGTTGTATTTGGGTGGAATAGCGGCGCCATATTTTTTTATATTTTCCGCTTTTCCATAGTCGTAGTATGTAAATGATCCTGTAAAAGATGTTAATTAAGTTATCTTTTCGATGAAATGATTTAATCGTCAAGTGGTCAACTTACGAGAACTAATTAGCTGAGAAGCGTGAATCATATTTTTCCCAGAGGTTCCCGCGGGAATGTTACTGGTGATTACCGGAATCAGAGTCTGAAATGGTTGACACGTTTAATAGAATGATTTTACAATATGGAATTCTACACGAATCACTATTACTCACGGTATTGAACTGTTCGACGTCTTTTCCGAATAAACTAAAGATGATGTATTGCTCGCAAATGTTAATATTCCAAAATGTCCGAGCGCAGAAGAATTTACAGAACATCTTCGTCATTAAGTCGTGTTCCAAGAAAGCTCCTTTATTATACCAATCTGACATATCCTATGAAAATAATTCACCATGAATTTTGATACATATAAGTTGAATTATTTTAAAACTCGTATTGATACTTACATGAATCATTTTAGCATAAGGAACAAGGAATCTGAAGGCAGATGTTGTATGAGGAATTGCGGTCACAGGAGCCATACTAATTTGGAATTTAATTTTTTTGTTATATTCAGGTAACGTCGAAGCCATAACGTAGAAAACAGTGGTTCCCATGGAATGCCCGATGTAGATTAATTGCTCCTCTTCGGTTGTTGCCAAAATATGATCAATAGCGGCGGGTAAGTCGTAAATGCCCATTTCATGAAAACTAAAATTAAATAATATATGTGAAATACGCCGAAAAATTTGAAATTATTATATGAAAAAATTTACCTAAAATCCCAGAATTCCCTTTGCGACGGGCTCAATTTAGCATGCCCTCTTGAAAACGTATTTCCGCGACCGTTTGCCATCCATACATCATATCCTTCGTCGGCTAATCTGTAAGCTACGAGAAAATTTTCCATTTGTACTTGGCCTTTGAATTATCATTTTGAAAAATGTATCGAATTTATTTTTACCTAATGATTTTTCTGGTCCATTGATCACCCAGTCGATCGACGAGCAAAGGAGGCCGTGATGAAGGAAGACTGGTGGTCTTTTTTTATCTCCTGGTCCGGATTTTCCATATGGTACTCTATGCAGTTCCAGGAAATATCCGTCAGCTGATTCGACAATGTGTGCTTCGGCCGGGTATCCATGTTTTCTCAGTATTTGCAACTGTCAATAAAAAATTATGTTATAAGTTATAACTGTAAATAGTTCGTTTATCGAAATGCTTATCAAAGGTTAAACTCCATTTAATTATGATTATTTTTTTTTGCATCGATGTGTATCGATTTTGTTCGATTGAATATTACGAATAATAATTGTGTAATTTTTTTTGTCGAAAAAGGTAGATTATACTTGGTTTAATTTGATATAAAATATAGGTAAAGAAGTAGGTAGCCAATTTGAATCGATTTTTTTTTTTTTTTGAAAAATTATCAACTTAATTAGAAAACCATTTTTTTTTTAATGAAGCATGCAGGTAAACAAATGGGTAATCAATTTGAATTGAATTTTTCTTTTTTTTGGAAAATTATCAACTTAATTGGAAAATTAATTTTTTTAAAGTAATAAAATATGTAGGTAAACAAGTAGGTAGCCAATTAGAATTGATTTTTTTTTTGAAAAATTAATCAAATATATTTTTTGAAGTGATTTTTTAAAAATTGAAAAAAAAAGAAATAAAAAAATTGCTTAGAAAATTATTTATAAAATAATCTAATTATAAAAAAGAAAGTTCAACAAAAAATTTATGGCACTTTTTGTAAATCCAAAAAAAGAATACATATATTTTCGAAAAACTTTCAATATTTTCACAAAAGTGAAAAAAAATTTGAAAAATTTTTCCTTAAAGATTTTGAACTTAATAATATTAAAAAACTTACCGGCGTCAAATACGTTTCGGAGTTAGCTGGCGAAGCTTGCAAATCCTTAAAATAGTTACTTATCCTAAATGCATGTATATCGAAAACCATTGCTAAAGATAGGAAAACAATAAACCCGAAATTTCGTTCAACTGCCATTTTTATATCAAGTAACTTTCAGTTTAACACAAGATGCTGAACAAATGATAACCTTCGTGAAATCGATCTGCTTTTTATATACGTTTGATATTCGATATCGTTTTCTTATCGCATCGGCGAGATTCTATTTTCCGTATGTAACGCTGAATGAGTCATCTGCATGCGGAATTCAACGTCAGTGTTTTTCTTCTCTAAATCGAAAACAAGTACCGAAGTACTTTTTTGACGTAATTGATTGGTCGTCGGGTACATCAAAAAATTAATATCATGAATGCACAGCTTATTGTTTTGGGTAAAATTAGAATCAATATTTGCATAATTTCGAGCACGTGGTTTATCGATTATAATTTTTTTTTTTTATCGAAAGTAGGTAAATTGAGTATTGTGGTTTGTTATGTGAGGTTTTTATTGTTATGGCAGTATCATGATGATTCTTTTGTCTCCGATATCGTAAAACGGGGAATTTGTAATCTCAGAAATATTTCGTACGTTTCCGCCGTCGTTTTACGTAGTATATCCTGTTTTTATTGTATTTTTTTATCGGTTAATTTATTTATTTTTTGTATTGAGCCTATATTGTTTTTACTTTTCGTCAATAATTTCATTGGAGAGGTTGCTGAAATAATCAATGAGTCATTTTGTTGAACTTTCGTACATTGATCGAAGAAAAGGTTTGTACTGCGTCTTTAAAATAAGATGAGATAACAGTGTGAAAACATTTTCCAAGGATTTTTTCGAGTACATTGTTCCACATGTCATTTTTTGATTTTGATTTTCGAGTATTTTTGAAAATTAAGTGGCCTATAAAACGTAGAATTGAATTTTTAGTTTTTTTTTTTAGTTTTAATAAGGTGCCTATAAAATCCCAATTTCGATTATACGAATATTAAATAATAAAACTAATTTCACTTATTGTCATTAAAGAATTATCATTTAAATGAATAATTTCAAAATTTCTAGATGATTTTGGGAAGAGAGGGGGGGGGGAATTTTGAGGATTTTTATAGGGTACCCATTGTTGACTTGATACGAGCTCTAATGAGCTATTTAGTTCACATTTAATTTTCACGATGATCATCATGCACATTTTCGAAGATAAATTTCCAAAAATCACTAGACGAGCTTCGACTTGTAAATCAAATTGACTTGTGGTTTTTTTGGAATGTGCCATCTTCAAAAATATATTTGAGTTATATCTAGTTCACAAACGATTTAACAGAGGGAGCTCTTTTTTTTTTTAAATAACGAGCAGGGCCAGCGATAGCCAGTTGGTGCTTAAGTGCAGTGGTGCAAAAATTCGTTGGGTGCCAAACAATTTTTATATAATAAATGAACAATGAAGCATTACTAAATCTAGACACACATTTTTTTTAAATATTTTTTTGAAGGGCAAAAAATAAAAAAAATATACCTAAATTTATAAATACTATGTTAAATTTATTAAATAAAAAATGTTTTTTTTAAGGTTTTGTAACTTTAGGCCTTGAGCCGTAACATTCCTATCATAAGTTTGCAGATTTTTTGGACTCGAAAAAATTTTGGGCTCGATATAAATTACTTTACCCCCCCCCCCCTTCCTCTCCAGGTTTAATAAAGAGCTTCACCTTTAATGGGTATGTGATCAATACCAAATTATTATTTCCTATATCTCTTATTTATCATAATTATCGCTGAAAATCCACCTGTTTCCCTTTTAAATTAATTTCCTTTTTCTCTTTCATTCAAAAATTTCCTTGAAAATTTTAGTTTTTCAAATACCAAAGCTTTTTATGTTGTTGTGATATTTCACTCGAAAAGCTACGTCTGGTAGATCCAGATCAAATACACAATCAACATGCAGAATAGCACGTTTATGCTAACAAATTAATGAGTAGATAAGCATCAGAAAAGCACGTTTATCCACTTAAATAAACCGATTATGAAATTGTGGACTTTAAGTAATAAGTAAATTAAATATCAATTTGAAGGTGATGTGAATCATTTCACTGTTCTGTTTATTATAGAATAATTCATCGTGATACGTATTAGAAACTTACCCTTGTCTCTGCGAGATTATGCTTTGTTTAATCAAATAGCGGAGAAACGTGATGATAAGCGTTAAACATGTGATTGGTATCCATGTTTTTATAAATTTAATTAATATTTATGTAAAATTTACCAACGTTAGATTACCTAATGAATAAAATTACACACGTGATTATTAAAAATAACAACAAAGAAATGCACTTTTTATTTTACACAAGAAACAAAATTAATGTCTTTTGCTGAAATGATCTAGTATTTTAAGTGTTTCGTCGTATACTAAAACTTTAGCATCTACTGCCCACATAAAATCTAAATGGTTAAATGGGTGAACAGGAACTTTGAAAATTTCATATACATTTGGTAAATCTTGCATTAACATTTGAACGTCCTGTAAATTATAAAAAACCCCGAATTAAATTATTTTCTAGAATTTTTACATTCAGAAAAATTCCTGCGCGTAATTAGTTCATTATGGTAAAATATTTCGCTTTAATTATATCGATCCAATTATTTTTTATGGATTCGAATAATATACGAATAATTAGATAAAATATTTGTTAATTTTTCGTAAAAAAAGAATATCTTGGTAAATACCTCTTTTGATGATAACCAATCGTCTGGGCTGTACATTAACGAAATAGGTACTTTGATTTTACTGAGATCATATTTCGGTGGGTTAATTGAACCGTACTTCATTAAATTACCAGCGGTACCATAATCGTATTGTCCGAACCAACGTTCTGCAATGAAGATATTACGCGTTTAATTAATATTTTCTACATTGATTGGCCATCGGTGCACTCAAAATAGCTCTAAAATGAGATCATTTATTCGAATTATCAAAATATTTGATAATGAATCGATGCCAATGTAATCTTTTGCTTTTGAAGCGTTTCGATTTGAAAGTACATCATCATTAATGCCAACTTCAATGTAGTTTCAATTTAGACTTGAGACCGAAATGCATAATTTTATTGTAATTTTTCATTTTTTCGCTTTGGAAACATGATATAATATAATGACGATGATTTTAAAGAAAATTGGTAAATGAAATAGGATAATACAATTGATGAATCTACTGAAGAAAATCACCAGAGAAAGTCAAACTATTTCCTTGAAAAAACATGAAATTAGGTTTTCTGTGGTAATGAAAATATTATAGTGGTCAGTTGGTCTATTCATGATGGAAGTGACCGAAATGACCACTTAGATTCAAACGAATCTTGAATACTTTAAAACAGCCCGTTACCTCCTCCCCTCAATTTCCTCACAATCAAATTTTTAGCTGCCAAGTTGATTTGTTTGTTTCTGATGACCTTGAAAATTTGAAAATCCAAACTTTAAAAGCTTGGAATATTACACTTTTCAACAGAAGTGTAATTTTGTGAAAATTTTGTATTTTGAGTACTATTTTAGAATCTCTAAGGAGTCTATAATTTCCCCCATTTCCGTCATAGAGGAGCTTAATGGTTAAAAATTGGAAATAAAATTCAAGAAAAAATTTTCGATGGAATATTTTACAGTGATTTATGAAAAAATTGAATTTCCTGTTCAAACTTGTTTGAAAATTTTTTGAGGAAAAAAATTCTTCAAATCGAAATCATAGCAAATTAAAAGTTTCCAAATATTCGAAAAATTAATGATTAAAAAAACGAGCCGAAAAAGACTCGAAGCTATGAAAAATCTTTCGATTTAATGATTTAAAAATCGACCTTGGCCATTTCAAGTCAAATTAGCTGCATATCTAAAAATACTAGGCGAAACCTCTTATCAGCAATTACTAAACTGGTTCCGGAGACAGGAGGAACTTTTGAAACATCTTAGATCATCCGTATGGATTCCCAATGAAATATTAAATTCCAAAAGTAGCGAAAAAGATCTCGTAAATTAATCCAAAGATGTAAAACGGAAGAAAAATGACACGATAATAATCCCGTTATAGCGTTCATCATTCGAACCCGCCTGATAGGAATTAATTTATTCGTGAATCCAAAAAGATCAACTAAATTATAATTTTTCAAATACCTTTTCTTATGAGTTGCGCGTAATGTGTTAATTGCTTAGAAGATGCGCCAGCGGGTGAATGCGATAATATCATAGGCAACGAAGTCTAAAAAAAAAAACGAAAAATTAACATATTAACATCGCTGTGTTAACGAATGCGGCAATGATGCAATTAATACTTTTTGGTAAAATGAGGCGTACAAGCTTACTTTGTTTAACTGACTCGTGTCATATCCAGCGATCAGGAATAAAACATTATTGCAGATATTCTGAGTTACTGCGTTTCTCTTGCATACCATTTGTCCGGCATATAATAAGAATTTACCACCAGGGCGGAATTCATAGAACCCCATTGAGTTACACAGCCACTGAAACAGAAATTACTTCCTTGTTTCAACACGTCTTCATTGTGTTATATTTTGAAATATTATTTTGCATATTTATTGATATACGATGCGTATTTGTTTACTATGGAATTAAACCCGCGTCTATTTAAATTTCGTATGTGGAGTTGGTAATGGGATTTAATTTATTAATCATAGTGCAGCTGAGAATGTCATCGAGATGTATTATTGGAAATTATGTCATGAATAATACATTGACGTTGTATAAGGTGCTCTATGGTCTAGAAACGTTGTCTCGTTGCATAATTCATTTAGCGCCGCGGATAGTTTAATTTCCACGAGTGATTTGGTGATTTGGGGGTTTGCTCTTTTTACAGCTTCCATCATGAAATAAGTATATATGTACTTGGTAAATTTCCATCAGGATGCGAGATCCGAAGAATATAAATTTTACATGGAAGTAGCCATGTGAGAAAATTTCAACGCCTTTGGAATAGACTGAAAACGATGTGCTCGGAATAATTTCAAATTTCTTTCTATTTATAGTTATTTACGCCAATTGGACTAAAATAGCGTAGAAAAAAGCAGGGTAGATTTTATACGAGGGGGAGGGGAGGTAATAATATTCCAAAATGATTTTTTTGACAGAGTTTTCATTGATTTTATAGAGAAATGTAAGTAGTCCCCACCCTTACCTTCTCATGGTAAAAATTTTACATTTTTGTAATCAAGTGTGAACATTTTTGCTTCAGTTCCGCTCAAGATATTTTCTTATTTTCCATTTTTTCAATTTTTTTTTGAATGTCGTTGAAAAAGAAAATTATAGACCCCCCTCCCTCTTTGGAAAATTTCTGGCACCAGTGCATTTTCTTCAAAATTTGCTCCAACCGGATGAATACTCTAAAATGGAGTTTTTCAAGAAATCTCAATATTTTAGTATCGGTTGTGGGGCGGGAGGGGCGGAGGGAGGAAATATGATTATTCATTAATTTATTTTAGCAGTGCATCGTTTTTAACGAGTAAACAAACCAAATTGTACATGTTAAAAATTTACCAAAAATTATGAAAATGGATCGTTTTTGCAAGAAAATTGTGAAGAAATTTTGGCAATTTTTTCAATCTTTCTACAATTTAAGAGCACTCTTCTTGAGGAAAAAAAATCGAAATTTTTTCTCCAAAAAAATTCTGGAACTGCTGTTTTGATAATTCAAAAAAATAAACGGAAAAAAAGTGAAAAGTGAATCGAAAAATGTGTCAGTGTTATCAACAATTCCTCGAAGTACTTAATTTTGTAGGCTTGAGAATCGGTCTAGAGCAAAAATGATGAATACAAAAGTTGTTGGAAATTGAATTTGGCGCATTTTCTATTCTAATAAATTTTTTGTATCTCGTTAAATTTTCAAGATTTTGCAGGAAACCTCATTTTAAAAAAGTAAAATTTCTCATAAAAAATATTTCGTCTTTGCAGGTGAATGATTTTTTGTACGACATTGAAGATATCCTTTTAGACGAGTTTTTTCTTCAATCTTGAACCAATTTTGTGTCAATTTTTATCTAGTATATAATTCCCTGGAGTCATTTTGATGATAAAAATGGTGATTAGTTAAGCCACATTTCAACTTACCGCTAATGGATCGGAAATAGTTGATAAAAATCGCATAAATCGACTCCTAACATGATTCATGTAGGCAATCGGTGCGAAACTTATCATTGCTTTCACTTTCTTATTATACTGAGGTCGTTCAGAGCACATCACATAAAATATGGTAGTACCCATGGAATGGGCAATATAATACAATTGACTATGACCCGTTTGCGCCAAAATATAATCGATACTGGTCGGCATATCGTATATTCCCATCTCGTGCCAACTGAAACAAGGTGATAAACACAGGTGAAGATTTTTCGATCGAAGGTTATTGTATTTTCCAGATTAACGAAATATGCGTATAATTAATCGTCGAACTGCATCGTGCAGTTTTCACGCTTCGTCGTGTATTATTAAAAGAATTTTTCTCGTTTGACGTCAATAAAATATAAATTGTATAAATTACGATTCACTAATTTCGTGTTATCTTGAGTAATCCGCGACGTTAGAAAGGTTACGTTCCTTTCACTCTTATTTTTATCAACTAAACCTGAATTTTGTACGCGTGGGTAACTATAAGTGTAAATTTACCAAAAATCCCAATATTCTTTTTTGTTACGATTTTCGTCGAATCTGGCATGTCTTCTGGAATACGTGTTTCCGCGTACATTACCAAGCCAAACATCATAACCGCCGTCTGCCAATATGAAACCTGAAATGATCGTGAAAATGAGCTCGTGAATCATAGCAAATGCGATATTACGAATTCAACTCGTTCGTGGACCTCTGTAAGGTCAAATAGTGATCACGTGTTTCGAATGGGTTACGTGTGGTCGTCTTCCTTGGTGCGGATTTTTACGAAGTAAATTAGTTTAGTGCCAAAAATCCCTAGATAAATTGACGCGATTACCCAAGCTGTTGTTGGCGCCTGCGATGACCCAGTCGGTGGAACTGCATAGGATTCCGTGTACCACTAGCACAGGTGGTCTGTATTCCATGTTAGTGGATTTTTTACCATAAGGGATACGGAACATGACCAATTTGAAGCCGTCGGGAGTGGTAACATTGTGAACCTCGACGGGATATCCTTCGCGTTTAATGAAATCGAACTGAAATAAAAATGGTCAAAATAATTGAAGTAATTGGCGTTAAGTTTATCTTTTTTCATCGCCCTTCGAAGTCGTGTTTACATTTTCGCGTATGGAATAATAAAAATTGTATTTTATTCTTTGATTAGTAGCCGAAAATCAAATGTAAATGTAATGACAATGTGAAAATGCAAATTATCATCAGCGAACCTTGACCAGAAGTATCGCCAAGCAGAAAAATGCTTGTTTGAAGTTCACTGATCGATGAACAATTACGTAACAGGATTCGAGTTTTGCCTCTGATAAAGTTTATTAGTCGTAATTCAAGTGATATTGTCTTCTTTACTTCTTTTAGCATTTCTCGTGATTGTTACGATTTACTGTTGGTGCTCTTGATTTGAAATAGGTAGGTAGGGTACCTATTTTTTTCGTTCGTAAGAAATACTTCTTCAAATTGTTATTTACGGTGCACTTTGACGTAAGACGAATTGCATTAATTGTAAAATTATAATTAATTTTTATGATCAGAAATTGTACTATTATTGGCAGAAACTGAAAACCATAAGTTTTTACGTTTTTTTTTGTGGAGGTAAAAAAAGTGAACGAAGTTATAAAAATAAATGACCTTTCGAAACATGCACTTATTCTATTTGCGGTCGTTTACTTGAAAATTTAACTAATTGGTAATTACTGAGATAGGAAGAGGGGGAAAGAGGCATTATTACACTTTCACAGAAACTTCAACTTGTAAGAATTCCAACGAGTCCTGGTTTTTGAAAATAAATTGACGCGACAGGGCGCAATGAATCGTGATGTTGCGTAAATCTGAGCATAACGAAACTTGGCGAAGGCGCGTACGTCGGAGTACGCCGTTAGTTATAAGCGGGGCAGTCATCTAACGGAGATGTACTCTTATTTGATTGTAAATGATTTTATATTTGATATTACACATTAGGCATCAATTTCTTGTATGGTAAAATTTTTATCTAATTATACTCGTCGTAAATTTTTCTCAATTAGAAAAGTCAATTTATGCATTTTTGAAAAAAAAATTTTTTGGGATCTCAACAAAAAGAGAATTTAACAAAAAGAGAATTAAATTGGAGTGGTTTTTTAAAATCAATTTTGAAATTTGATGTCTTAAAATCGATCATTTAGTTCAGTTCAGAATTTAAGTAGAGAATTGAGGTGGTAATCCCTTTCGAATTATTTTTTGTCAATTTTATTACGATTTTACAACAAATTCTTCGTGAGGAAATTTCCAAAAATAACAAAAGTTGCACTTTTTTGTGATAAAGTGTAAGTAATAATTTTTCCTTTCCTCCGAATTGGTCATTTTTTGACGTTTTTGTAGAGAAAAAAGTGTAAAATTCCATTCCTTCCTCATTCATTGAAATATCAAGACATCAATGCATCACAATTCAAAATCGAAATATTGAAAAACATCAAAAAAATCGAAGTATCGAAACGAGGGTATGCAAATCGAGGTTCAAAATTGATGTACAGTATTGAAATCGATATAACATCGTAAAAGCGTCGAATTGTTAAAATTGAAGTATCAAATTGTAAACACCAAGATCAAAATTCAAAATCGATGTGCTGAAATCGAAATTTAGAAATCGAAATATCGAAATATCGAATTGTAAACATTTGAATCGAAATTCAAAATCGATAAGTTGATATCGAAATGTAGAAATCGAAACATCAAAATATCGAATTGTAAACATTTGAATCGAAATTCAAAATCGATAAGCTGATGTCGAAATGTAAAAATCAAAACAGTGAAATATCGAATTGTAAACATCTGAATCGAAATTCAAAATCGATTAGCTGATATCGAAGTGTAGAAATCAAAACATCGAACTATCGAATTGTTGAGTCGAAATTCAAAATCGATATCCTAAAATCGAAATGTAGTAATCAAAATATTACATTAAAAATACGGTATTAAAATCGAAACACTACTAACATCAAAATATCAAAATCGAGTTATAATTCAAGTTAACTTGTAAAAATCGAAATGAAATTGTTGCATCAAAATTAAAGCGTTCAAATTTAAAATTCGAAATCGCAGAATTTTCTGTTCCAAAAAATAACTACAAGCTATTTTCAGAGCTGTGGGTGGGGAGAAGCAAAAGCTGCACTTTACTCCGAACTCTTCTGGAGAAGCCTGAAAATTTTCAGAATATTTAATAATGAAGACAGTTCCCTCTGAATTTATTTCAGTTATGAAATGCTTATTATGCACAAATTCAGGAGCGGAGTGGGGGGAGGGAGCTCAAAATATTTGCCCTGGTTTATTTTTGCTCCTAATGGCTTTGCATATTTCTTTTAGCTTTTGTAATGAATAGTGCGAAGACATTTAATTTTTTTGTTGTGAGCTCTTCCTGTTGCATTTCCCTACATTGAAACTAAATTCATTAAAACGAGTGCACAACTTCTCGTCGTATTACTGTCATTAGTACATTTGGCTCATTGTACGTTCTGCACCCTTCATTATTATAAAATACGCATAATAAATACTCTCAGATATGTATAATCGAATTTCCGGTATAACGGTGGTACAATGACCTAATAAAAATACCCATAGTAGGTGTATACATTCGCACAAGTTGATTCTTTACTTAAGGTAATACAGGTAGCTCGAGGTTTAAGGTCATTAAAAAGCAAACAGCTCGTAAACGAATGCAATAGGGTTATTTGTATTTGAACGAGCAAGCGGCATAAGGCGTTGACGATAATTTGAAATAAATCACCGTGAAAAATTTTAATTCGTTAATTTAACGTTGAATGTGCATGCATCAAGGCCGCAAATCACGTACCAATTACTAGTCATTTGAGACGAAATATTTTAACACGAGGAGAAATTTTCATTTTAGATGATTTTCCGATTTTTACCGATGGAAATGCGTCATTGTAAATGCTTGCCGTAAGAGGTAACCGTGTTTATGTGATGTGTTGAAAAATTAAAAACTAAGCAAGGATTATACGAGAAACGTCGCTTTGTACGATCATTTAATAAAACGTGCACGAAATATTTTCTATAGTAACGAGCTTCGAGAACAGAGTGTAAAATATGTCATTATAAGACGTAGAAAAAAATGCATAGAAGGTATGATTAACCGTAAGAGACGGCCGAAGTTGTAAGATACAGAAAATGCGATACGCAAGGTCGTATAGCGTAGTTATCCGAATATCGTACTCAACCATGACACACTACCTTTTGACCTTTATTACGAATTTTTTTCAGCAAATGGAGAATTTAGACGTCGTGTAGGCTTCGATTGAGAGTTGTAAACACGCAACGTGCGTCTTGGATGCTCGGTGCGTTGATTAAATACGTAATTTGTCATACTTTCATTTGCCTACTATACCGACGCAGTAGTCGAGAAACAAAAGTTGGTAAAAAATAATAGGAAGCGGGATCCGTTGTCAACGCCTAATCATCGACGTATTATATTCGATGATAAATATTACGTAAGGTATTTTTTTCGAAGTTTTTATCATACATCGAACTTTCATTTTATATTATACAACGTCGCCGCTTCGATTCTTTATTAATTATTCGTTTTATTTGGTATATAATTGAGTCGATTATTTGCAATTTGTCGAGACTCGATGTCACGAAACCGAAGGCGTTAAGCATCTGTATCAAAAGTTCAATTGTGTTTTTAATAGGTCAAACGATTTTGAAATAATTACGTATATGCGATTGACGACTTAATTCTAAGCTTTATGCAGCCAAGTAGGGTGCTCTGGTTTAGATACTCGAGTACACCTAAACCTATCGTGTATATAGAGGAGAAAAAAAAATTGTGTAAATATACAGGGAGCTCGAATATTTACGTTGTTATTTTTTGACATACCCAATGACGTAAGAATATCGAACGCAAAATTTTAATTCGTTTTTTTTCAGATCATATATGTTTAATGTCTGCCATAAACGTAGAAATATGTATAACGGGTATCACTCATAGGACACCTATGATTTCGACATAACGTGTATGTACATAAAAAATTGAGAAATTAATAAAATCCCGAAATCCCAAGGAGATATTATCTCTGAATGATGGAAGATAACGAAGATGATGTGGATATCCGAATTATGTACGTAGAACACGAGGTTTTATGTTACTGTCACGGCTACGTTGAGTATTGCGTTCGGGTACAAAAATGCTATGATCTTGATCGGGGTGATAATAATTCAAGGAGAGGTTGTCCAGTGATGGTTTACGACTTTGAAATTTATACTCGTACGTGGTTAAAAGATGAGAGTTTATTAAGGAGTTATGATACAATTAGCGAAGTATTTCTCAAACATCTGAGGTGGGTTTTTAATAAAAATACTGGAAATTATTGAAATTGCAGAAATAGTAAAAATACCGTTATCGTAGAATACTGTGTATGTTGTTAAAGTGGTTTTTTTTCAAGTACATATTAGTAGAAATAATCAAATAAACACAGAAATTATCAAAACGTCCTTCTTATTATGAATCTTTCATGTTGCTTAATTTTCAAAAAAATTGAATAATCGATTAAAGATACCAAAAATTGTAAAAATTTTTATAATATGTATGCCTATTTTTTTTCTTATCTAAACAAAGGAATTTTCAAGAATTCAAAAAATTACATTTTTGAAAAGAATACAATTTTTTTTAATTGTGACTAAAATTCTCCACTTTTTAATACGATATTTTTCGATTTTTTTTATTATAATTTTCAAAATTAGATTCAAGTATTTGTTTGTATCTTCCCAAAAATTTGTCAAGAGTTTATATTTTCATAATGTTTATTAATGGATGAGGTGGAAGAAGGGGGAGGGGTAATTTCTTTTCTGGCCATTTTTTTCGTGGCATTTTCAACGATTTTATCGTAAAATGTATTTAAAAACCTCCTTAAAAATAATAAAAATTCCACATTTTTCCAATGAAATGTAACAATTTTCGTCTTTTTTGTTTTAAGGTTAATTTTTTTTATTTTTTAAATTATGAGGACCCAACACTACTGAAAAAATGAATCGAAAATTTTTCTTCTAAAGAAAATCATGGTTCTGCGTGGTTCTGAAATTGATTACAAAAATGAACTGAAACTGGCGAGAATGCGACTTCCTCGAACCATAATTTTCGCATCTTGGAGTTTTCATTAAAATTTGAATTTTTTTCCATGCTTTCGAATTCATCTAAATAGTCTGTAAATAAATATACTCTTTTTCAAGAAATTTTAGATAATGACTTGACGTTTTTTTTTTAACTCGAACTTTTTTTTTGTTTTTTTTTTTTTAAAGAGAAGATTTAAAATTATTAAAATGATTTTACTTTTATATTTAAGCTCTGAAAGGTCAGTATTATTTAAAAATCCATTTTTAAAACCATTTTTATCAAAATCATTTTAAAAGTACTCACTTTTTCTCCAAAAATTGAAAAAAGGAATAAAACGCCATTGTAAAAAAATGGGTCGAGAAAGGGTCATTGAACTTTTCCTCCATTTCCTGTTAGCAGTACTGTAGTATTATTCAATCAAAAATTTCAGCTTTAAACGAGCAATTTCTGTAATATTTCTCGAAAATTATTCAAAAAAATTTACAGTATACAAAGTATGTACCTCAAAATTGTTATGATTAATTTTTTGTTTACGAAAAAACAAAGCAAATACGACTTTGGAACTTATTATGAAAATTTCACCACACGTTTCTGAATCGAGCAAAACGTCCTAAAAAACGATTTCCAAAATATATTAAACGTATGGACGTGGATTTTATGCAAGTCACATTTGCGCTGGAAGGCTGGAGCTGACGTAATGAAAAACTACGGAAAAGTAGGATCAGAACGTGAACCGAAACGAATCGACATTTGGATACGATACGGAACGAAGATTAAAAGACTCGAAATCATATTACGCCTAATGAAGGGAAATGGAACGTGAAAGAATGAAAAATTACGAATTTCGGGAGAATAAATAATAAAAAAGTCTCGTATTTTTTTCCCATATGAGTCACAATTTGAAAAAATTAAAATGTGATGATCGATGTTATAGACAAGGACAGTACAAGTGAAGAAAAATTTACGAGATATTGAGAAATTTTTCTTTTAATACGAAGACCAAAAGGTCGTCTCATTGTTAAACGCAAATTGAATACCTTTCACAGCCCATAAAGATAACAATTCGATCATAACCTTCTATTTCGAAAATATAAGCTCGTCGAAATGTTAATTAAAAGTTATTACAAAATGTTTTAAGCACGAAGGCGCAAGAAAAAAAACGCGTGCTAAGTGTTAACGAATTAATACACAAAAGCTTCGGATGCACGAACGTGAGAAGAAGGGTATTGCACATGTTAATATTATTCGATTATCAACAATTAGATATTTATCTGCATAATGTACAATTGGAGAAGTAATAATGTTAAAAACAATAAACACAATGAATAGGAATATTATAATTAAAGTAAGACTTACCGTCGTGGTAATATTTTCAGATCTTGGTTTACGAACGGATCTTAGACGATTTCTTAATAATTTATAACCATTATTTAACACCGTCAATCGTCGTTGTTTAACCTCTGTCGTTGAGTTTTTACTCATAACACAAACGAATATCCAAAACAAAAGGTAAATTTTCAAGAAACCGTTATAACCGAATTTTTTCATTTCACTAAAATCACGAACCGCCGAGGCCAATCAATGAAAACGAAAGGTAAACAAAAACCCGCCGAAAACGATTACACTATTAATCTATCAATCATCTTCGACCTATTTACGCAGCGTTTTGTCGTATTAAATATGATCGATAATTATTTCGCGAATTAAATGATAACAAAATCATGTGCCGTACTAAGCCAGTGTATTAGCTTCTGGAAAACTGGAAAGAGAGGGTACCATTCATTACTTGGGGGGACCTTGACTCGGCTGTGTTACTTTTTCGTATCACCTATACGACGTATACTATACGCGTGTCATCTCGTGTATGATCAAGAACCGGTTTATACATGTGTGGCAATTCATCTCTTTTCGTACCTTGGATCTCGTTATTGAAGCGTAATTGTTATCGGACTGTCAGCATTTGCGTATTGAGGTCGATAAATGATCAATAAGGGAAATACTACGATCGTCGTGGCCATTTGTATAACCGGGTGATGTGCCCTTAAATTATTATTTAAATTAGACTATAACCTTGCCATGTCGAGATCGCCAAATTATCGAAACCGCCATGATTCGACAATTTTGTGCGAGTTGAGTCTCGTTGGAAATACACGAATAATGATCGTTAATAGGCTTAGGCTTACAAAATGGTTGAAGAAACCTTACCCTGGGAGAAGTTTCGAAAGTTGAGGTCCGGAGCCGTGAAAAATGAGAGATTTGTGGAAATCGTGGGATCTGTTTTGTTGATCTTTTGAAATGCTGTCGAAAAGGTCGTATGGAATTTTTGATTAATTTTGAAATTTACCGAAATACGACGTACTTAAACTTTCGATGCTCTGTTTCTTCTTTATTATGAGAGATAGAAGAAAAATGCATATAACTTTATTTATAGATCATAAAAAATACGACCAAATAAGTTATTTGTGAATTTTTCCTCAGATCGATATTTGAGGAATTACAACGTTTTTAAATTTTCAAAACGTGTAATACCTCGCAAAATGAGCACAAGTTATTTATAAGTTTCATCTATTTATTTTACAATCGTTGTCAAAATTTATTTGATAAATTACGTCAACGTTCTAATGATTTACTATATACTTACGATCAGTGTTGCCAGGTGATCTGGACTAAAAATTGCCAAATTCCAAATTTTAAGTTGCCCAAAGTTGCAATTTCCAAAATTGCCTAAAATAGCCAATTATTCTCCTGAAGTCGCCCAAAATAGCCGATTGTTTTTATTTTTCATTTTTTCCAATAAAATCCTTGGACATCAGATTTTTTAAGAGAAAAATTATAGAAAAACACGAAAAAATCTGAAAATCTCGTCGACCAATTTGTGATTAGTCGCCCAAAGTCCTTTTTTGGGCGATTGATACTTTCAAGTCGCACATTTCGCGATAAATCGCGCAATCTGGCAACACTGACGAAGATATGAATACTTGAGATATTCTTATATGAGATTTAAACGCATTTTGAGACTACGAAAATAATGAAATTATCGATCAGAAAATAATAAACGAGATCATTACTCCGCTTAGCTCCTGGCCAAGAATAAGTACCACATCAAGATCACTTAATTGCATTGAACTGCAATCGCGTTCACTTTTCATTACGCGTTGACGTATAATTAGCATAAAAAAAGGAGAGACATTAATATTAATAAATGCAACCCATATCGGTCAAAGTCACTGACTCGAGATGATAAAAATTTGGCGCCATCAGCGACGACCGATTAAAATAATCTTGTAAATCTGTAACAACTCTCGACCGAATAGGAGATTCCTTGTGCTTCGAATTGGAAATAAAAACAACTATGTTGCACGGTCTCATTAGAATTCATCACGAAGCGTAAATCTAACGGTGGCTTATTTTACGCCTGTAAACATCTTCCCGAACCACAAACCGAAATAGTTTCGCGTAACATTGATCAGCGGTCGATCGAATTACCGATCTTCGCGATTTATCGCTATTATAATTCGAGGAAGTGAAAAATTAGACTTAGCATACGAGGATTTTCAGCCGTGCTAGTCAAGGATTACGAAATTTTCTATACTTTGTAAAATTAATGACAGAAAATGTAAATAATGAGGTTATGGCCCTTAGATTAAATGAAGACGTTTCGCAAGCTTCGCTTGTTCGAAATGAAGAAAAACACGAGCGTCACAATAAAAGCGCAAATGTGACGAAATGCCATACACGCTTTATAAGGACAACTAATTCTTTGACGAACTTGATCATGAAAAAGCAGGTTTTACTCGTTTAATATTTTATCGAAAGTTTCGTCATTTTTTGCACGTTAGTTGTACATTATAATATTCTGAATACTTAGTCTTTTGTACTTGTAGTTGTAACATTTATATTTGTATAAAATTATGCGAGGTTATGAATGGCGATGGAGTAGTCGTGCTGGACAAAATCACGTGCAACTATGTAGATTATCTTGATTTTGCATATTTTATTACCTAAATCGTGCATTTGAAATAGATCATTGATCAAAAGAACGCATCGTTTAGTTGTTGAGGCGAGTTTGGTATGATTTTTCGAAATCGAGAAGTCACCGATTTTCGTGAAAAAGATGTTTTAAAAAAATTTACATAAATTTGTTCCGAAGAGGGGTCATTTTTACCAAGTTGATGTCAATACGTTAAAACTTCACTCAATTTCCAGAAATTTGAAATTTGCTGGAAAAATTGATTCTTTGCCTTTGATTTAAAAATGTCATTCAATAAGTTTTTTTTTCACTAAAAACGTCTAATAATGGGATTTTCTTTGAGACTCGAAAATTTGAGGAGATATGAAAAACGCGCAAGTTCAAAAAATATGTATCATTTTATTCCCTTAAACTATTGCACAATTTTCACCTCGATCAACCCCCTTGACCTTCAAAAAGGTTCCTAAAATGTGCCGATTTTGTAAATTTGACAAAAATAACATAAATGAGAAATGAACTATTTAACATTTTTGATGTGATATTTTTTTGACCATTTGGATTAGCTTTCCTAAAAAACCATAATTTCGTGTAATTGTGTTTTTATTTCCTCCTTTTTTGTGTAATTTAACAAATAGAGTGCTCTTTGTCTGGGCCAACGAATTTTTTAACGAATCAAATGTTGCTGATGAGAAAAAGCGAATAGAAAATTTTTGGGCTATTAAAGATGCACTATATTTTTTTTATTTGTATTTTTTCATATTTCCTCAAATTTTTAAATTGAAAGAAAAACTTGAATTTTACGAAGTATCCTTTGTTAAGCCTACTTTGTGAACCATTGGTCATCATTTCGAAGACATTAATAATAAAAAAATTGTATTTTTTTAATTTTTACCATTTGTTTCTTGGGTTTGTACCACGAAACTTTTTGTAAATTTTTTATAAGTCAGTTTTCAACTTAAAAAAAAATTAATTTACGTAAACTTGAAAATTGAATATTTTATTGCAGATTTCTGAAATTCATAAATGAATTATTTTGGGATATTTTTGCATGAATTTTTATAAAATATTTTAATCAGTTTAAAAAATTACTCGAAAATGTTTCATTTCTTTATAAATTGTTTCAATTTATTTCAGTCGCTGAAAACTTTCTTTTTCTATTTTTTTTTTATTAAAATTAAAAATTAATAACATTTTTGATAATAAGAAAATACTCTGCGAAATTCTATTTTCAAATATTTAATATGGAATTTTTTAAACGGAAAAAATCAGTCACTGAACGTAATATCTTAATGGGTAAAAAATAATGAAAAAAATATTTAAAAAATTTGAAAAATTGAAAAATTACGCGATAATTGAAAAACAATCACATAAGTTCTACTTAAGATGAAAAAATCAGATATTTCGATAAAAAACTTACCGTGCTTCCGTAAATACGATGAGCAAAATGCACCGGATCTTCGTTCCAAAATTCGAATCCTTTGCGAATAATTTGCCAACCGTCTTCAACCAAGCTCAAGCCACTTTCTATAATTCCAATAGCACATTGTTGTTGAACTAACGAAAATATCGAAATCACCGCGAACCTGCGTAAAAAATTAATCGCTTTCGCTATGTTCCGCATTTCAAGTAGGCACTAACGCGAAATTTTATGATCGGATACATCTGTACAAATACTAAAATCAATCTAGTCTCAGGAGTAATTTGGCATATTTTATGCGAACAAATTGGCATATACGATAAACTATTCGAATTCACCGCTACCGCGAGTTCGACCTTTAATGCAGATTGTGTGTTGTAATGGTTCCGAATATAATTTAGATGTCCGTTTCCATAGGAATATCGCAAATACGTTGATATACTGCCCAGGGAACCGGTTCTGGTGTTTTTTTTTCGCTTCCATAGAGATACGAAGTACGAATTTATCAATGAGAGGGAAGACAAGTCCGGCTGAAATTCCGCTATTGTGAATTACGCGAATTTAATATTTCTCGCGACCGATGACCTTGGTACCTTTTTTGGTTCAAGGTAACCCTTTTTTAATGCGGGTATGAGACTGAAAAAACTCATTGAAGAAGGAATAGGCAAAAAATTGAACAAAATTAGTTAACATTAACCTATATATATATAACTTATTGTATAATTTTCTGATTTAATGAACAAGTATGATATAAAAATCAAGTAGCAAATAATAATAGGACATTCCGGTCTCGGACTTGTTTAGCGTTAAATTGACGCTTTGGTCGAGTGAAAAAAATCACATACGGTAATTAATATGTGGGTGGAGGGCTGTTAATCATGTCGGTAGGTGGGTAATTTAAGGTTGAAATGATTAAAAACAACGAGGGTATGTAGAGATGCTGTTAGCATATCTTCAAACATACCGGTAACTCACCTAATTGCGGTATTTAACGTATCTCATGAATGCGGAGTAATTAGTTTTATTGACGAGCGTTTTCGCCAAGTATGAACTTTGTGAATAGGATATGTATATGTGTGACCGGACAACTTTGTATTTAGGTCATGGATTTATTTATGTAATTCAAAAATGCGTATGTACTTCTTGATTTTTTTCCTCTCCTAAGAGGCTACAAGACTTCCTGCGGTAAAGCTAAGGATGGAGTTTTTGCAAAGTGACAAAGATCACGAAGTGTCCTTGTTCTAGTTCGTCTGAAAAAAAAACTGCGAGGGTTTTAAATCTGGAATTTCGAACTTGACGGTCTAGTAGACCTTAACTCTCAAGTAAGGTAATTGCGACGAATACCCTCTTTTTGTCGTGGAGCGCGATTTACAAATACATCTCGTTGACAATGGTTTAATAAAAATATTAACATCTTAAATGAACACATGTCGAGAAAGGTATACGAAATAATCGAGTAAATTGAAGAAGTTTTCAATTTTTATGTCATGGTTGTAATTTACGAGAAAATCGCAAGATTTTTTTTTTTATTTTATGTGATACGTGCTTATTTTTATACGAACTTGAACCGTTTGCGTAAATGGATTTATATGTTGTGGATGTAATAAAGAGTTCCCAAAATTTAAGGAATATGTAAGTACCCGCATCGCAATTTATTTGAAAAATGAGGAAAATTTGTTGTCCTTGAGCTTTTGTGGTTGATTTTGAAGCACTGAAGGGGTGTGGATCATATGACCTTCGAAATGATGCCATTCTTCGTAATTAATTGAAATTATTGGTGAAAAAATAAGTCAATTTCAATTTTAAATTATTATAATTGAAATATCCAAAAATCAGATCGTTGAAAGCGAATGGATAAAATAAAGGTATTAAAATATTGAAACGTCGAAATTCAAATATTAAATCATAAGGAAATCGAAAAGTCGAGAAATCGAAGTACCGAAATACGTAAAACATCGAAATCAAAATATCGAAACATTAAACTCGAAAAAAAACATCGATTATGATGATGGAATATCGATATTGAAACAGGAAAATCGAAGTATCGAAATATCATTAAGAAACATTGAAATATGATAAGATCGAAGTCGATATATCGAATTATAATGATTTAAACATTGAAATCGAAAAATCGAAATATTGTGATATTGAAACATCGATATCAAAATATCGAATTCAAAAAATCGAAATATCGAAATATTCAAAACATCGAAATATTGTGATATTGAAACATCGATATCAAAATATCGAATTCAAAAAATCGAAATATCGAAATATTCAAAACATCGAAATATTGTGATATTGAAACATCGATATCAAAATATCGAATTCAAAAAATCGAAATATCGAAATATTCAAAACATCAAAATTAAAATATTGATACATCGGGATATCGATATCGAAAAATCAAAACATCGAAATGTAAATATCAAAACACAAGAATATTGAACTATCGAAACATCGAAGTCGAGATATCAAAACGTTGATATCGAAAAATCGAAAAATGGCGATATTGAAACATCAATATCGAAATATCGATACATCTGTACATCGAAGTATCGAAATGTTAATATCGAAATATCGAAATGCAAATATACATCAAAACACAAGAATATCGAATTATCGAAATGCAAATACATATCAAAACACAAGAATATCGAATTATCGATACATCGAGGTAGAAAAATCAGAGCAAGATGTTTGAAATTACATAATTGAAATATTAATGCATCGGGATATTGAAATATCGAAACGCTGATATCGAAAAATCAAAGCATCGAAGTCGAAAAATCGAAACATCGAATATTGCGATATCAAAATATCAAAACATATTAAAAAAAGAAAAAAAAATTCCAAAAAATTTTATTCTTTTTTTTATAAACAGGTTTTTTTAATTGCTCTTCTAAAGTATCATTTCACTGCAATCTTCGTGTGTAATTAAAACTAAATTTTTTTCAAAACTTGAAATTCGTACTTTTTTGACTAAATTTACATCCATTACTGCCCAAGTTCATTTTAGCGTATCAAATTATTTTAAAAAATCGAAAAAATTATTTAAAAAGATAGGTTGTATATCATCAGTATAAATATTGAATTAATTAAATTTTTCAAAAAATGAAAGTATGTTATAATAAAATCTCCAACGCTCGTTCTCTAATCCTGAGTATTTTTCTAGCCTTTTGTTGTCTTCTCTCTAAAGTCCTGACAACCGTGGCTGATTTGTGATCACATTAGTTTTAAAAAAATTCACATCACATCTTTTCGTATCCTTCCAACAGGAAATAAGTTTTGAACTTATTTCCTATATGACTCGTTTTTCAGCCATCCCAGCATCATTTCCTTTTTATTTCGTGTATCTTACAGTTTCCCACTGTACGACGCCCTCTTCCAATTATTCATCGCCAAATGAGATCTTTTGAACTTGATGCGATTAGCTTGGAATAAAAATACACAATCCGATTAATAATCGATCACAAGTAGTATCACAGATTAAACGAGGAAATTCTTCATCGTATCGATAATATCATCGAAGAGTAATTTCTTCGCATCTCGAGCCCAAATATAATCCATATGGTTGAAATTCTTAAACGGCACTAAATACTTCTTCTTTACATTTGGTAACTTTTTGGCTAATCTTTCTACGTCCTGTAATCACACAAAGGTCAATGACTCCGGTGTATTTACGGCGTTACGTATACTATTCATTTAACAGTACCGCGTCGTATTGCATATATTGTTACAATAAGGAATCAAAACTTACTAAGTTGTGCGACAGGTAATCGTTAGTGCTGTAATATATATACACAGGGGCTGTAATTTTAGTCAAGTTGTAACGAGGAGGAACCAGTGTACCGTATTTTTTCACGTTTAAGATACGCCCGTAGTCGAATTCGCGGAATTCTCCTGTTTGAAAAAAAAATCCTCGTTAATTGGCTTGTTAAGACTTAGAAGTAACTATTATAAAAGGCACGTACTACATAGGACGTTTTGGAAAAAATGTAAAAACATTCCTGTCGAGGCACCGGATGGAAAATGACCTACGAATCTGTCGAAATATTCCTAAACAAAGAAACAATTATTTTTACGATGCTGAAAAATTATAGATGTTTGAATTGTACAATTTCAAAAGTCAAGGTCGGTGTTTCTGGAAATTCCTGGATTCATCTTAGATTTTTGCACGTTACATTTAGCTCGAATTTTCATCAAGTGCTGTCTACTTGGTCATTAATCAATAGAAAGAAATTATTTTTAATTCGAATACGAGTCGATATTCGACAACAATGAATATGTACTTTGCAAGTAATTGAGGTAATTTATCATCACCGAATTTTGAATATTTTTAACGATTCGTTTATCGGTAAATAAACTTTTGACGATAACGAACGACTTCGTGAAAGATTGATTCGTTCATTTTTGAATTTCTTATTACCTTGAAAAATGAATTTAATTTTGTCACGTTTTGATGAACGGTCGAGTCAAAATGAGTTGGAAAATATAGACGAATTTTTTCTAATTTTTTAAATTAATTAAAATTTTTATTGTATAATTTCTGGAAATTTTTCGCTCATCACGTGGCTTATGATTAAGTAATTTGTAAATCCACCCAAGCGCATTAATTATCGATAAATAAACAAGGAAATGCGTTTTAATTAGAATTATACAATTACGACACCGCTACTTACTTCTTGTAGTTGCGAGAAATCGAATCCGATGAAATAAAACACCAATCTATAACATAATAGTTTATTTCGTCTGGAGACGTTGCATATCTTATGGACCATTTTGCTCATTTGGATGTCTCGAGCGAACAAATCATACAATTTTAATTGATTTTGTAATGTCTACTGAAACAATTTCACGAATGAGAAGAATTTAAAAAATATTTACATCGGGGGAAATTCTCGATGATTTGAATCGTTGCCAAGACTTTGTTTACTGGAAGTGCTCGTCCTCTTGGTTTGTGCGAGTTTTTTTTTATTACGAAATCCTTTAAGGTCGACGATTTATTCTACGAGTAATTTAGGAAATTGAGGGAGATCTATATCGAACTATGTGGCGTGGCGAAGTCTGGATGGAACGTGTTTTAATGTAAATTGGAGAATTTCGACGTGAAAATTTATTTCAATTTTTTTTTAATTCGAGGAAAAGTGGTTGTTATGGTTTGAATTTTAACGAGTGATTTTATAAATCTGAAGAGTAACGACTGTGATCAAATATTTCCAGCGGATAAAAAATGATAAATGATCGATATACAAAAAATCGAAGACGTTAGCAAAACTGCCATCAACTTCGCCGTAATTTCCAATGGCAAGAAAGTATTAAAATTAAGAAAAAATTACACGATGTCCTTTTCCGATTCTTTGGTATCATCCAATCAAATAGATGACCTTATTAGCAACGATACAATTTATCTAGTCCATCTAATCATAACGATCACGATGTACTCACAACTAATTCATGCATCATCCTCACGATCGGTTGTACAACTTGCAAAGATTTCATACGATCCATGAAAGCAACAGGTGCCAATGATATGTGAGCATATATCTTCTCGTTCATTTCCGGTTTCTTGGAGAGCATAGCGTAGAATGATGTCGTACCCATGGAATGTCCCATGTGGATAACTTTTGAACGCCCTGTGTTCCTTTGTATGTGACGTATCATCGCAGGGATATCGTATAATCCGAGTTCGTTCCATCTGACGAAGTATATCGAATGATTGGGGTATGCTTTAATGGAGAAAGTTGAAGTGGAGCTTACCCGAAATTCCAAAATGTTTTTTGGGCGCTTTTATAGGTGGAGTGACGTTTTGAGTAGAAATTACCTCTGGTGTTGGCCAACCATATATCGAAACCTTGGTCAGCTAATAATAAAGCTAAAAAAAAAAAATCAATTCTGTGTAATATTTCGTGTTCGATATTTTTAGCATAATATTGGTTAGTTTTTTACCCAAATCTTCCTTAGGTCCTCTCAGTACCCAGCAATCGGAAGCTAATAAGATGCCATGTTGTATAATGACTGGATAATATTTACTGCTTCGATTGGGTATTCGATGAATTGTCAATATGTAGTTGTCCTCTGTTACGATGGTGTGATTTTCCACTTCGTATCCCCAATGTTTTATTAATTCAGGCTGCACATTTATAACAAAATTTATAGATATGATTTTTCACAACCAGACACAACATCAATTCATATTGTCGTATTGGCTAAAAAAAGTATTAGAAACCGGTTAAAAAGATACAATGAACCGGCCTCCTTAAATAATTTCGCCTTTACGATAACAAATTGACGAGTAGTGCTCAAGGTCAAGATCATAGTGTCACTGTAACAAGATCAAGTTCAAGATTTGTCACTTTGATGACCACCATATCATCAAAGTTGGCAATGTTACGAGATAATAGCGCACGTAAGATACACGTTACATAACGTGAATTATACAATACTGAAAACTCAGTTAATTTATTTAATTCCAGGAACTAATAGTTGAATTTGACGAGATTTTGATTAATTAATGACGTGTGTTCGGTAATTCGTGTGACGTACTTTAAACGAGAAGACAATATAATCGCAGGACTTATCGCGTATCATCTTCTTGTCATTTTTAGTAATTGGTATTGTCGTGACTTCATGGTTCAAGATTCGCGAAATAATATTTGGGCATTATTTATTGTACCCTTCGATGTGACAAGTGTTCCTATGCATTTTCCGCCATTACGCGGAATTTACAAAATATTTTTTTCACGGAGAATTTCTGTTGTGAAAAATGTTTCATTTTTTGAAAACAACTCGGTGAATTTATTGAGCTTTAGTGTCGGATATTTTACAGAAATATTCGTCGATAAATTGCGTTACAATTTGTATAGGTTCTTGATTGATTCTTGTCCCCTTCACTTCCCCTCAACATCGAAGTCACCGAATCGTTCAATTGAGATTTGATGCATTTTTGCTTCCAGCGAATTAAAAATTATTCTCAAAGAACTGGAGGAAAAATGATTTATTCTCGAATGAAGCAAATTTTGAGCTTTGAATTTTAAGTTGAATTTTTGTGCATTGGAAGTTTCCGCTTGAAAAAAAAATTAATTTTTGATGACTAGGCTTGTTTCTTTTATATTAAAAACGGGTCTTATGCGTACCAAGTCTATAACACCACCCAACGGATATCAGAATTCAAGGTTTTCTATAAAAAATAATAAAATTATTCAGTTATGGAAGGAAATATAGGCGCGAAATTCATTTGTCGAAACAAGATACCAACAAATACTTTCAATTCGTATTTATTTTCATACGTGTTAGAATGTAGCGAAGTAAACTTTTGTGCATGTTAAATGATCTTTGGTGGTTATTAGAAAAAAAAAAAAGAAAAAGGATCAGTAACAACGTGATTTTTTTTCTGATAGTTACATTTTTTTATTTTATTATTTATTAAATGGCGAATTTTTGAGAAATTGTAGGATGTGTCCCATCAAATAACAAGAGAAATGAATGAAATTTAAATATGCCAAAAAATAGCCTGAAAACATGTAAAAATATAATTATACAAATTGGGTTCATTTCACTCGGAATTTTATGGTTTTTAAAAATATTGTAGATATTCCCAACTAGAATCAATTTTAAAAATATGTGACAACATGAAAATTACAAAATGATTTTGATGAAAAAAATAACTGGAAGTATTATTCAGTTTTTGCTTTTGAAGCGTTCTATGAGGAAGGATTGGGTTTTGATAATTAATAATTTTAGAATTAGTTCTTCAAAAATTTTCATGAATTATCAAGCTTTTTTATTTGTATTAAATTAATTTCAGATTCATTTTTTTGAAAAATTTTTATTTTAATATGTTAATTTTTCGAAAAATATTTCATTTGAATTCAGTTGGAAAACTTTTTTTGTTTTTTGACTGTTTGTAAGTATGATAAAAATATTTTTGTCCTTGCTTTTTTATTTTTACATTATCGAATTATTGCTGATAAATCCTTATTACCAAACTTTGATTTCTTTTTTGAATTTTTTTCAAATTTTTTGAATTTTTGGATGTTTTAAAAGGTTATTTTTTCTGGAGTTCTCAAATTCAATAATTTTTATTGCAAAAGACCATCGATGAAAATGCATTTTTTTTTAAATTACAAAATTCAACATTTTTTAAAAACTTTATACGCGTTAGCAGGGCTTTTTTTGTGGAGGGACTTGGGAGGTAGGACGCAGTGCCTTCAAAGGAAATTTCGAAAATATCGAAAAATTGCCATAAGAACTTTAAAAGTTAGGGAAAACCGAAAAGAAGACGTCGTCATCACTCGCCTCCGCCTAGGCCACACCAACATCACTCATAGTCACCTCCTAACGAAAAATCCTCCTCCCTTCTGTCTAGACTGCAATTCCCCTATCACTGTGCACCACCTCCTCATCGAATGTCCTATCCTCCGCCAATACCGATCTATACTACAGAATCCTACCTCACTCTCCGAAATTCTCCAAGACGACAACTCCATCGACTCTGTTATCCAGTTCGTCAAATCATC
>QBDW01005222.1:0-24476 GCA_003261595.1 Maconellicoccus hirsutus | reverse complement strand
AACTGACAAACAAGAGGCCATTCGGACTTGCCATTTGTTGAAGGGTTTTCCGAATTCGTCAAGACTCAAAGAAACTTGTGTCGCTGTGACGGAGGCGCAAGTTTTTTTTCAATTCTTTGAGTCTTGACGAATTCGGAAAAACCTTCAACAAATGGCAAGTCCGAATGGCCTCTTGTTTGTCAGTTAACGGTGCATATTTCGAAAAAGATATTCGTTCTATTGATGTGTATGATTCCGAATAAAACTCGTTATTTTGTTTAGTTTTTCGAATTATTCAAAAATTTTCGTAGGGGTCTGAGCAACTACTTCTTTTCAAAACGCTCTAGAGGTCGGAGTTTTCAACCGATTTTGCTCCACGTGGTCCCAGTCGATAGATAATGAACCAAATTTTCATTCTAGCATAAGAGATGACCGATAGAGTTCGCGGTTTTCCCATACGAATTTTAGTCTCACCTTTTTTGGGACAGCCTATGTAGATGGAAAGTTTTAAGCAAATTAGTGCATGTGGAACAAGCAATGGATAAGTTAGAAATTTTGGTAAAAATTTAGTAAAATGTAAAAATCATCTTAATGAAGACTAGATATGTACTTCATTAGCTTTTGTCTACAACTGAACCGTGTATATTTATTGTTTGTTCACTTGTGATCATTTTTCTACTGTAATAAACACACAATTTTCGTTCAAAATAAATTGAGAGATGTGAGTAGGTTTTGCTGATATTTTAGAATTAATTTAGATACGTTCAAAATTTATACCAATAGAAATCACGCAAATGAAAATGATTTTAAATTACGTACGATACTTTACCTATATTCGAGGAAACAATTACCTCCAACGACGAATGCATATAAGCTAAACATAGTTTCGGCATAAGGTATATATAGCTACTTACTTAGCTACGTACTACATGCGCCAAAAACACTTGTTTTACAAATTGTAAATTACATACCTAGGTAAATTGAGAAAATTCTTCTAACAAAATTGAACGCATTTACGTGATGCTTTACATCGTTTGGTCGGATAACCTCTCGAAGATAGTTCTTACCTTTGACTGTGCTAAAAAAGTCTAAAGATGAAATTTGCATTATTTTACGTTATAAAGTTACATTGTTTCGTTTCATTTGCATCAGCAAGCGTCCAAACTTGTATTGATACAAGTTACGAATCATTTGCTTCACACGCAGAAGGAAAACATAGATTCAACGACGAGTTTACTTGGAACACAACCGGTTAGTATAAATAGAATCAGTTAAATTAATCATACCAATAATTTATAAAAAGGAAATACCCTAATGACGATATTTCAGCTAATAATGTAATTCGACTTAAATTCATTTACAATGGTTTGGAATTGAACGATACATGCAAAGAAATTTGTATCTGCGCGTTATTCAAAACGATGATAAAGAAACAGCCTCAAATGGATATCAATACCATGTACCAAATAGTTTCAGAGAAAGCGCAATACGAAGAAATAACCATTAAAACGAAAATATTCGAAACTGATCAAAGTGTCAGGGGTGTAAAATGCACCCATGGTACTACCGAGTTAATAATTTTCAAAGGGAAAAAAGCAAAAGCATTTTGGAATGATTTGTTCGATATTTATGTTACAAATGTTCCCAACGATCCAGCGAAAAAAAGTAAATGTTATTTTCGTGGTTATTTGAAGGATGTTGACTTTAGTAGATTTAATCCCAGTGAAAAAAAAAAGTGTCTTAAAGTCACTCGTTGAAAAATTCAGTCGGCGATTCTCGTTCCGTAGATCATCAAGCATGAACAACGAAGATCAATGAATTGATTTTATTTCTGAGTATTTTCAAATTAGTATCCTTATCTTTCTATGTACTTATGTCAACAGAAGAATAGAGGAGTAAATTTCATTACTTTAGAATTTCAATTTTTGATTTTTTTTTACCAATCGGAGCGAGTCTGTGTACGTGCGATGCAGACAATCACTTCAGTTCAAATAATTATTAAACTACGTGTGCTTAGAAGTTTGAAAATTGAAATACACCGAATTCAGGTGTGAAAATGTGCTAATGGAAACGACTTTGATTTTTTTTTAGTGTTTTCGAGCTTGTAATTTCAAATAACATCTGCTTTAAAATTGACAAGTTATAATTTATAAGAGGTACTGTATGATCAGCATTTGAGATACAAAATTTAACATGTTTATACATCATTTTGGTCGGGTAACTTCTCACAATCAGTTCCTAGCCCTTCTATCTCTTGCGGTGTTGAAAAAGTCTAATGATGAAATTTGCATTATTTTACATTACAAGTTTACATTGCTTCGTTTCATTTGCATTATCAAGTTTCGAGAATTGTATTGATACAAAATTCGAATTGTTTACTTCGCACACACAAGGTAAAAATAGATTCGTAAGCGAGTTTTCTTGGTTCACAACTGGTGAGTTGCATCAATTAAATCAACTAGGTACCTGTATTAATACACTAGCAATGAAGAAGAAAACATTATATAATGGCTATATTTCAGCTAAGAACGTACTTCGACTTAAATTCAGTAATAATGATTTGGAGCTTAACGATGCATGCAAAGAAATTTGTATCTGCGCGTGGTTTAAAGTGGACAGGCAACGGTTTCCAAGAACACTAGACAGTACCACGTATCAATCAAATTCGCAGAAAGTGATATACGAAAAAATAAATATCAAAATGGACATGTCCGGTACTGAAAAAGATGTCAGTGGTGTGATGTGCACCTATGATACCGAAAAATTAATAATTTTCAAAGGGAAGAAAGCTAAAGCATTTTGGAGTAATTTGTGCGATATTTATATCACAAGTGTTTTCAACGATTTACCGAATACGAATTGTTGTTATTTTTATGGTTATTTGAAGAATGTTGACTTAAATCGATTAGTATAAATTCAAGCACAGAAAAACCCATCGAAAAGTCACTTACCTATTAATAAAAAATTTACTC
This sequence comes from Maconellicoccus hirsutus, assembly GCA_003261595.1. Lineage (NCBI taxonomy): Eukaryota > Metazoa > Arthropoda > Insecta > Hemiptera > Pseudococcidae > Maconellicoccus > Maconellicoccus hirsutus. The sequence continues at coordinate 21,525 of QBDW01005222.1, read as the reverse complement.
AATGATTTTCGTTTGGTAGAACGCCAAGTATGGACATAACAGATCAATAATTTTATTTTACGTATTTCCGAGAATTTTCAAAGTTCAAACAGGGAAGTAAATTTGAAGTCTTTAGGTATACGAGTAGGTACATAGCTATTAGCTATATACATAGGCTAAGAAAAATAAACCGAATTGAAGTGTGAAAATGTGGTAATTGAACACGACTTGTTTTCCGAATTTCATACTTCCAATTTTCAAAATAACATCTGCTTTAAAATTGACAGGTTACAATTTGTAAGAAGTACCCACAATCAACTATTGCAATAATTATCTGAAAAAATCTAGGTAATGGGTACATTAGATAAGTAGTAAGTACTTGAAAAGTTTAGCTAAATCAACACATCTAAAACATGCAATGCATTTATGTTAAAAATAAGATTGTTTTATTCATGAAATTCAAAACGTTATTTCGGTAGGTATTTCAAATACATGTTTCATCACATTAAAATTATGTTCACGACAGAAATTGGTACAAATTACAAGGTAGACTGGTACACTTCAGATAGGTACTTATTATACCTACTTGCGACTATAAGTCGAATAAGAACAGATACTAATTTTCAATAATTATTGGGAAATCTACACCGAAGACATTAATTATGCATCAATTTGCACTGAAGAATTTCTTTAAAAACATAAGTTTGTTCCAGCGTACAACGTTAGTTACATCACTAAGCAACGTCCATCTTCATATTTCCATATTTACTATTAAATCAATATCCAGTTAAAGTTGTTGAGTAGTAAATCAGCAAGCATATAAGAATAAAAAAATAATGGTTACATTAACAAATGAATTTATAGAACAGCATCATAAAAGCAAATTGAAATATGCCAAATCCAGTCAAACACATCTGTATATGAACAACAAGAAAATAGATGAAATTGTAAGTAAACTCTGAAAATCTTTATTTACCTGGTAATCATTAAGTATACCTAAAAATAGCTGGAAAAAAATTAACACCGCTTCATTATTAGGATGATATATCAAAAAATTCAAAAATATGTGTAGCTTATTTACACAACAACGCAATCAAGAACATAGAACAATTATGTAAATTGAAAAATCTCACTCATTTATATTTGCAATGGAACAAATTGAACGATATAGGAAATTTAAATAACCTACCTCATTTGACCCATCTGTAAGTTTTTACATTTTTTGTAATTGATGAATAATAGTAGGTAAGTGTTCATTTTGAATTATTGCAGGTACCTGGGATATAATTATATTTCGCGTTTGAGAGGTTTAAAGGATATTAGGCTAGAAGTGCTTTATATACAGAAACAATGCATCAAACACGGAACTAGTTTAAGTTTCGATCCTGAAACTATATCAAATTTATCGGTAAGTTACATGAATATTCTGTTTGTTTTTTAATATACGTATTTGTAAAATTTTCGTTTATAGGAATCTCTAATAGAATTAAACATATCAGATAATGGCATAAAGACGTTGAAAGATTTACATCCATTACGAAATATACAATTTGTAGACGCTAGTAATAATTTACTCTCAAATACGATAGATATTTGCGAAGCTGTAGAAAAATGGAAACGTATTAAAAATCTACAAGTGCATGGGAATTTGATATCAAAACGGAGGCGATACGAATACGAAATAATCCCAATGGCTTTAAATTTGGGTAAACACCTATAACCAAAAACAATTTGATTAATACGAATACAAAATTTACACCTGTTATAGATACCTTGAACAATAAGAAGATTAATAATGTCACTCGAGTATTCTTACAAGCTTTGTCGAAGGTTCGTAATACAAGACAAAAAAGAGACAAGTTCTCTGGAACTGAATTCAGCTCAGAAACGAGAAGTAAGTAATTATCCGATGGAAAAATTCTCTTCGTGATTTTTCTATTAAATCGTTTATTTACAGGTTTCGTTCACCAATTACCTTTGGAATTCCGAGAAATAGTATCACGTTCTATAATGCATAGAAGAAAACGAGTGGAACCATTGCAATGTTGAAAAATAATTTTCATTTAAGGCCTAAGCTAGAAGCATAAATTATAAGTAACATTGGACAAAGACTAAATAAAACAGTCTTCATTCCGAGTGTTATTTTGATTACGAAAGTTCGCGTAACAACTTTATCAAAGTGAAATGACGACATTATTGCGTAATACTAACGTTTTTTATTTCAAAACCATAAAATATATGTACAAAAAAATTAAACGACTTGTTGCAATGTTACCAGAACTTGGTTGTATTTACAAAAAAGTCACCTCAATAAATAATAATTATTATAAAGCTACCAATTTAAAAGCTAATAACACAGATACATATAAATAATTAAGACTATATAGACAATATCAGAATGTTCCGAAACTCATAAATATCTATTAACACCAAAAAATGCACAATGACCAGTGAAAAACAAAATGTAAATATCGACATAAATGAATAATTATACTGGTGTGGTAACGCAAAATATCATGCGATGGAAACTCTACTTATCTTTTTTATCTTCCACGGTCACCTCCTTAGATTCTGTTTGCTCATTGTTTTTATCCTTCTTTAAACAAGGACAAGAAGAGAACATGGAACATTCTGTGATATCCTTTGGTTTGTCGGAATTTTTATCTCCTTCTTTGGCGAACGGATTCCAGAATCGGAGGACAAACGGTTGTATGAATCTCCAAATCACTAAGAATAGTGGGACCAAGACGCAAGGTACGCAAATCATCTTCAGTCAACTGCAATGAAAAATTTATATGAATACTACTTCACAATGTACTAATTTTACGATTGATTGAAAATGCCACTCACTTGATTCAATTGATCGAATAAACGGGAAGAATGTTAATGAAAATACGTAATTTGCAGAAATGACTGATTTATATTAAATTTAAATTTAATACGAATATAAATTACCAAAAAGTACGAAATTTCAAAATTTTCATAAGCTAGCGATTTAATCTAATCAATTGAATAAAATAAACAAAACAAAAGATAGTGACACGAAATAGCGCTAGTGTCGACACTAAATGAGCAAAACTTCAAGATAATTTTACTAGCGCAGCCAACGAGTAATGTTATAACTTTAAACAAGCATAAATCACCCGGTTATTTTATGGTATCATGTTTGAGCGCGAATTTGAATTTGATAATAATATCATTGAATAGTAAATTTAAAAATTGTGTAAAGTTATTTTATTTTAAATTAAGTCATGCTTTAACTACGTTTATTTCATGATTTTTGTATTTCTGTAGATAAATTGAATCTTAAAAATCCCTCAAAATGAATGAACCTCAACCTTCCGCTGAACATTTGAATATTTTACGAAAATATTTCGGGCATAATCAATTCAGGCCAATGCAATGGAAAATAATTCATTCTCTGCTCGAAGTAAGTGATCTATATCTTTCTTTCTGGATATTAAACCATGATATATCTTCTTTTCAACTCTGTTTCGTACAATAATTTACAATTCTTGTTTGAAATTCCAGAAGAAACAAGACAACTGCGTAATAATGGCCACGGGCTATGGTAAAAGTTTATGCTACCAATATCCAGCGGTGTATGCCAACGGACTATCTATAGTAATTTCGCCGTTGATTTCACTTATGCAAGATCAAGTTCTTTCGTTGCAAGTCCGTTGATATCTCTGTCTCTACCTGTAACACGTAATTTCAGAAAAACACTAATATTTAATTTTATAGATGTCCAATATACCAGCGTGCTACTTTGGTAGTGCCCAAACATCTAAAATGAAATCACTTGAAGACATTCTAAACGGAGATTGTAGAGTTTTGTATATAACTCCTGAATGGATTACGTCAAATGATAATCGCGAATTACTACTTAGAATAAATCGTTCGGTAAAAGTGACTGTGATAGCGATCGACGAAGCTCATTGTGTTAGCCAATGGGGTCATGATTTCAGAACTTCTTATAGGTAAAATTTCAATTAATTTAAAATAACATTATTGAAGTATTAATACTACGAATTTAATCAGACAACTAGGAACAATTATCAGAAACGTCGTGAATAACGTTCCAATTTTGGCTGTAACCGCAACGGCAACACCTCAAGTTAGATTCGATATATGTAGATCGTTGATGTTAAAGTTAGTACTTGACATTTGAACCAAGTGAATTTTTTTCTTGGATAACTCATTGATTATGTTACAGAAACCCTCAAGTAATCTGCACCGAATTCGATCGTCCAAATTTGTACTTCGCCGTTTCCCCAAGAACCAACGATGTATTTGCTGATATAGAAAAATTTCTAATTCGAGGAGCTCAATTTACGTATAAATTCCCCGGACCAACCATAATCTATTGCCCGACGAAAAAACAAACCGAAAAAGTTGCTGAAGAGTTGAATTGTAAGTGTGGTTTTAATTTTTATTATTCGAATATTGATTTTTCCTTTTCGATAGCTCATGGAATTCATTGTGCTGCGTATCACGCCGATTTACCGCTTTCGATTAGGCAATCGGTTCATCAGAAGTTCGTCAAAGGTCAATTACAAGTTGTCGTGGCTACTGTGGCGTTTGGAATGGGTATAGATAAACCAGGTAAATTGAAATGGTATTTTTTTCATTATTTCATCTAATAAACGTGAACTTGATTTAGATGTCCGATGCGTAATTCATTACGGTGCTCCAAAAGAAATAGAATCTTATTACCAAGAAGTAGGGCGAGCTGGTCGTGATGGTTTACCATCTACTTGTCACGTATTTTACTCATCGACTGATTTCTCTTTACAAAGGTATGATTTTTTCCAACGAATATATCAATAAACATTCCATTATTTGTTCATATTTTCAGATATTTCATGAACACCGGCTCCACAGATCAAATGGTTCGCCAACACCGTGAAAGAATGATAAGACTTATGCAACAATTCCTCGAAACCCGAGACTGTCGACGTCTCCTGTTACTTTGTTATTTCGGCGACAACAACAAACAAAAAACATTAAGCGCTGATTGTTGCGATAATTGCACCAAACAGTAAAATACATTTGATATTATGATCATATCAATATCGCCTCTTCATTCAACCTCGTTTCAGACTGAAAACTGGCAAAACGTCCGAGCAAAGGCCTAAACTTGAGATCGAAGATGAAGCGAAACATTTACTCAAGGTGATTCATCTATTCAAAGGGCGATTCGGACTCACAATCCCGATTAAATTTCTGCGCGGTATGAACGAACCAAAAATTCCCCAATATCTTCTCAAACACGAACTCTATGGATCGGGCAAAGCTCACTCGGAAGCTGCGTGGAAAGCTTTAGGTATGCGAAAGCCTTCTCGATGATGGTAATTTTTTGCGATAATTGTAAAAATGCGATTTTTACAGGACGGTTGTGTCTGCGAGAAGGACTTACTCAAGAAATATCGTGTACTTCAGTATTCCAAGCGAGGAAAATGAGTTTCCCTGTTAGCACCGTAGCAGTTACTGCTATTGGTGAAGAATTCATAAAAATGTAAGCGACAAGAGGACTTTATGAATTATTTTTCAACGAAATAGCGCTACTAATTAATTTCATATTTAGAGGAGAAAAATGCGGCGTCGTTTTGGTACCTAATGTCGAACTCGAATCGCTCTTTAGGAAGAAGCTGAAGTTACCGATGTGAGGATTTTCTATTTCATTGAAAAATTATGGCGAAATTTCAATACATCTTCGTTTTTGATTTCCTTTCAACAGCGAAAACGAAAAAAGTAATTATTGGGGAAGTAAGCTAGAAGAGTACAAAAACACGAAGCAAGTGAACAAAGAACGAGAACAGCAGGCTGCTTTATTCAGTATTTTGAAAAAGCTACGAGATACATTGGCTATGACCCATGATTGCTCTCCGTATATGGTAGCTAGTGATCTAGCCCTTCATACAATCGCCGTTAATAAGCCTCTTACTTTGAGTGATCTAGCCAGTCGTAAGTATTCCTTCAGCAGAAGAAAAGTAACATCTGCAAAATCAACCAGACAATTTATTGTGATTTCCAGTGAATGTGAACGGATTTAATGAAGCTAAATTGGAAAAATTCGGTAATCAGATAATACAAAAAATCCGCGAATTTTGTGGCGAATCTACCAACACGAATAATCCGGAAGTTCAGTTTGAAAACGACGACGTGTTTGATATGATGACTGACGGGTTAGTGGATCATTTAGACACATCTACAGATTTGACCTTGACTAAAATATATTTTTTTAGATTATTAAAAAATGTGCCTGATTATTCCAACGCGAAAGTTAGTATCAACCAATATCAAGCCGAAGAAGAGGACTCACCCGATTTTAAGTCCCGGCCGACTAAAAGACGACTTTATAGCGAACCCAACTCTAGTTCGGAATTCCCAGATGATGATCTCACGAATTACGAAACTTCTCTCAGTAGAACAAATCCTATAAATCGTATGAATCAAATATCGAATCACGTTTCTAAAAATGATGCTAATTTTGATACATTACCAGCTAAAAAAAAATTCGAAGATTCACCTACCGAATTTCCATATGACGACTACGATGATCTCATGAATTACGAAAGCTCCCTCAACCGAACAAATCCGATGAACCATATTACTCAAATGTCGAATTATTTACATCAAAGTGATCCAAGTTTTGCTCCGTCGTGTTCAAAATTTAACGGAAATCTCGATTTACCGTCACAATTTCCAGACGACGATTCCATGGATTATGAAACTTCGTTAATTGCAACAAATCCTCTACATCAAAATCACACTCTGAAACAAGATGACGACGATTCGACTGATTTCGAAGATTCACCAATCCGAACCAAACCTATTTCAATAAATACCGCGCAATTACCAGAGGACGACGATTTGACAGATTTCGAAGCATCGCCAATTCGAAACAAACCCGATACATGCAATTCTCTCACGCGACCCAACGATGACGTCACTGATTCTGTAAAATCGTCGATTACGGTGGAACCTGAAAAACCCAGCGATGATTATTGGGGCAACATCAGCGACGAGTTATTTGAAAGCGTACCCCTCGATGATATTTCCAATCCGGTTAATAAACCTGTTGCGCAGTCTACCACATCTTCTTCAACAGCCTCATCAAAAAATACAAAATCTCGGGCAAAACTTCAATTCGAATCTGATTCGAATGATGATACAAATGCCAGCAAAAGCACTACCTCTGTTGATTCTCTTTCTAAATTCGGGTTCCATAAATTAAATGAAAATGTTCCTCAAAAAAGAGAACTACCCTCCTGGTTGACTCAACCTGCCGCTAAATTAGAAATCAAAAAACGAGTTAAAAGTAATTCGCTATTTAAAAAATAATTTTTCGTGTTCAGTGTTCTGCAAATTCCTTATCTTCCTAAACTTCGTCGTGATATTTGTTTTTGAATTTATCAGCATTTATTTTTGTTTTATTAGTGAAAATTAGTAATAAGATTTATGAACGATTTCTAATGCTGAAATTTTCGTCTTTCTTTCGTAGTATATGTGATATGTTTTTTTTTGGAATTATTTATTTATTATTAATATTAAAAAAAGTGAGAATGTGTTTTGTGTGTTTTATAATTTTTTAAAATAATTTTAATTATTTGTGTATTTAAATCTAAATCCTGTTCTGTTTGTTTTCTCAGCTGCAAAAAAATTACTTAATGTGTTCGTTATTTTTATCAGTAAATTAAAGTACAAATTTCGTTTTTATTCGAATTCTAAATATTTGATAAATTATTGAGATGAAAGGAATAATCCTTTGGGAGATTGAGATTTCATTGAACGGAAAGCTTCAATCAACGGTGAAGTATTTTGATATTGAGTTCTTTGTACAGATCGCGACGTCATAACGATTCTCATATGTCCATCCATTTGAGTACTTCATATCGACCTTTATTTGACCAATGTTCAATTTATCTCGTATTTTTTGACAAAGATGGCGCTGAAAATATGTTAAAGAATATTTCTACGTACTTCAGAAGTCTAATTCCAAGAACGTGATCAGGCCAAGGTGACCAAGTTCGATATTTCGGGTAAACTAGACGTTTCCATGCTCGAGGAAAAGAGGGACAAAAAAAGAGGAAAAATTCGTTAGCATTCTGCTGGATACGAGTGGAATAAAAATGAGTTTTTGTTTTCTTCCAAGATCGTTTTCTCTTAAAGTTATCCCGACTGAATAACAAAATCTTCCGAAACTGAGACAATTGTTATTATGAACGAAGGAAAAACATCCTACAATTTTTTATCGAAAATGAAATTAATGAGACATTCCTTCTGCTCGTGAAACTATCGAATTATTCGATTCGTTAGGAACCCTTTGAATACCACGAAATGTCGTAACAGTTGGTCTTCGAGAAGGTGAAGTTGAAGAAGCGTGTTTATTTATTAATATTTACCAATATTTCCAAAATTTAATGTATTCGAGGATCATCTGCTTCCAAGTTTTGTTAGTCGATCAAATTGTAAATAAATTATAAAAATATCTAAAGCCTCTAAAACAACGGAAAAATTGTAAAAATGGCTAAACAATGTTTTTTTAACGCCTAAAATTATAAAGCATCAGCTTGCGTACAAGTCCACGACACAGTGTGACATTTTCATGTCACTTCGTGACAACGATGTCCATCAGAAAACGTTGTATGACGTTACATGCCACTCACAACCGTGCCACTTCACCATAACAACGACTTGGTAGTCATATAATGTCGCTTGACATGCTACCATGACATGATTACATGTCACTTCTCACCATGACACGACACCGTGACAATGAATAGTCATCTATGACATCGCATGGTGACATGAAAAAGTTATATTTTTGGTTGAACATGAATACACAATTATCAAGAATCACTCATGAGCATGACACGTCACCATGACAATGGCTTGTGTCGTCATGTATATCACTCATGATCATGATATGTCACCATAACAATGGCCTGTCATCTATGACATGTTATCATGACAAAAATATCAAGATTTTTACTCATGAGCATGACATGTCGCCATGACAACCGCGTGACACTTTTTTGTGGTGCTTTTTCCTGACGATTTTTGATTTTGTGTGCCGTGGCCAAGATATGGAAATGTAAAAAAAAAAATACAGAGAACATACGAGTAGAATATACTGAAAAATTCAAAAAAAAATTGTTCAAAATGTATTTCATTTTTTTTTTATTTGAAGTTTTTAAGACTTGTTTCAATGTCGGTTTTGATATTGAAAAATCCTGAAAAAATTGTAGACATTTTTCTTCAAAACAAAAAAATCTTACAGAGATAAAAAAAAAATTGTTTAAAGAAAAATCCTCTTGTAACTGAAAAAGGCGGATATGTCATTGAGAGCAAGGCCGAATGTAGCATTTTCACTCATCAAGGCAGATCAGAAATCGTCATTTTACACCCCCTCCCTCATTTCTAATTTATTTTTGCACAAGGGACGTGTTGTGAAAAAGCCCCAAAAAGCTATCAACTTCGTTTTTAAACGAAATTGTAAAAGTCATTTCAGAAGCTTATTATCAATGTGTAAAATCTTTTGTCTCAAAATTCCCCTCCCCCGAGCTTTTACACTCTCCGAGCTTTTTAATAACATCGTCAAATTTAATATTGTAAAAATTTGATACAAAAGAGATGTTTACTGTCTAAGCGGAGCACAGGGTAAAATTTTCTTATTTTATCATAAAAATGAGAGATTTTTACAATTTTTTGAGTTTTTGCCAGTACAATTATTACATTGTATGAAATTGTCAGGAGGGAAATTATCGCTTAAATACCCCTCCCCCTCCCTACCACCAAAACACTGGATATTACAAAAATATAAATCAATAAATAATTTGTTTTGTTAGAAATATGCGCCAAACAAAATTCACATTTTAATTTTTTTAAATCTTTTTTTTTTCAATTTGAAAATAATATCAAAAATCCGCTGCCCCTGAAAATCTGCAACTGCAACTCCAGGTACATGGTTACCTTGTGCAAAAATCAGGCATTGATTTGTGAGGATGAAAATTGCATTTAGTCACGATCGACACGACATCCAACTGAGAGAAAGGATGTGGGAGAATGTCTTCAAAATGAGTAGTTCGCCAATTTACCTACTTTAGCTACTAAAGCTTTCTCCGAAAGATTGGTTAAACACGGAAACATCTCATCGGGAAGTAACTCATAAGGGACCTATCAATTTGAGAACATCACAATAGCTGAGCTCCTGATGAACTCGACATGTACTTCGATGGTCATGGACGAGCTAAAACAAAACGACAAAGATACCGAAGATCAAAGCAGCCAGCTAAAACGAGCGCATCAGCATAACAAACACCTCGAGTTATGGCAATACGCCCTCGCAGAAAGGCGCATTCACGCATAAGAAGGTACGTTTCGAGTAGAGGAGAAAAAAAAAAGGGGGCAAGACGGAGCGAAAAAGAGAAAGCTGGAATACGTCCGGGGCGACGGAGGAGCAGGTTAACAAAGCTGTTAAAGCATCTCGGTAAAGGTTCGGTAATTCATTTTCAAACACCGTGAAAACTGAATAGATTGCTTAAAAAGCGCCATTCACCCGTATACACGCCAGCACGGGGGAACCGGTGGCCTGACATTTTCGTCGAATACAAACGATAGTAAAGACCGAACTTTACGTAGTCTTCGGCAAAATAACGAAGTCTTCTCCCCGCTTGTACGATTTACTTCCTGCTTTGAAAGCTAATTGCTTCCGGAGCTTTTTAGTCGCTTTTGCGAATTTCCTGAATTGCGAAAGCCTTATAATTCGCAATATAATTCGACGCCGCGTTGCTTTTGAGTAGTTCTTGTGTTGGCGCGATGCGCGCCCGCAATGCCGCCGCAGCATCGCGCCTCTATATTTATTTCGTTTTAAAAGCTATACCGTAAGCTTCGAAGCGCTTTTATGTTCCGTGACGTTTTTGGCTTTATTAAATTTACCGTTTAAGTATAAAAGCCGAACGCTTTGTCAACGTTTTCCAAAAAGCTAATAGGACTCTTAATAAACACCTTGCGCCCTTCGATCCCGCCTCGTCTACGTGGCTGAACGCCGCGTCGCGCGGTGGGCTACTCTTTCCCATCTCGGCCAACTGAACTACTGAAATGTTTATTCAAAAGGCCTTCGATGTTTATTCTACCGTCCCGTACGATCCCGTACGCGCGTATCCCAAATAAGAATAAACAAAAAAACTCGTTTTGAAAAATGCGCTCTTCAAAAACGTATCAATTTTTTATACCATTTCGAGTACCTCAGCATACAAAAAGCACCTTATGCGTAATTGTGTATGAGTCCTCTCGGCCTTTATTGCCAATACTTACTCCGTCGTTTGTGTTCGGATATATTTTTATAATTGAGCCATTGCAGCGCCATACAGACGTTCTTTTTATTACGTGGCCGCGGCTCGTAAATAACAACATCGCGCCGATTATTACTATGATTAAGTCCCCCCGCAGTTGAACCCAGTGTTTGTACTTTTTGCCCAATCATGCCGCCCAAGTGTATTATTTCAAAGTAAACCGCCGCTTAAACTGTTACGGAATTTACGTCGTAATTAATAAGCAGCTTACGATTTTATTGAGTTCATTGTGTCGAATCGTGCGAGATTATTACAAATCGTCGAATCGTTCGTTGAGGTTTACAAATTGGATTCGGAACTCGGCTAAATTACGAGTACAAATAAATAAGTACAACGAGGTTTCTTTTAAATTAACAAAAGGATGTGAAAATTACCATTACAACAACGAATGTCTGAGAAAATGTACAGAGCAGGGAATTGGAGACTTGGGAGAAATAGACGGACTTGATCTCTCTGAAACGCCAATGAAATACATGTACTTATCTATTTATTTCAGGGGGAGAAAGAGGGCGATTTGTAAGAACCCCGAAATTTTTCATTAATGAAATATTTATTTTAAATTTAAATCGAAATATAATAAATCTAAATTTTATTTAAAGTTTTTATTCAAATAAAACTTTATCCTAATCAATTAAAATTAATTCAAAATTATAAAACTTAAATTAATAAATTTATTTTTATTAAAAAGCAAAAATTAATTTAAAAAAAATTATTTTTTTCAAATGGCGGAAAGTTTTTGTCGGGTATGCTACAGTTTGAGGGGCAAAATTACAAAAACTAAAAAAAAAATCACATCAGGTCTTTAAAATGTTACGTAAGTATCAAAAAAACAAGAGAGGAACTCTCCTACCCCGCATTTTAAAACTAATTAAAATTTAGCAATTTGAATTTATTTTTGGTTACTTGACAATTTGTAAATTCGATGATTTGAAAGTAAAACAAAAAATTGAACATTTTACCAAAGTAGATTATCGAGATCAAAAGTGATTGAACGGATTAAAAGTTTTGAAGCTATTTTGAGGGGAGGATTTTGATGACACCCTCAAATGTTTTTTCTTGTCAAATTTTCTAAATTTTACAATAAATTGTACGTGAAAAGTCCTTAAGAATTATGAAAATTGTGCATTTTTATGATTTTCTTATTTTTTTAATATTTAAATACCTGCAAATTATTATGTTTTTTTTTTAAGATAAAAATTTTTAAAATACAATTTTTTTGAACAACTATGAATTTAAAAAAAAAATATAGGGCTGTGCAGAGAAAACCCGGGCCCCGGAAAAAAATGATACGAACCCCTTTCTTGAAAACGAAAGGGCCCGATATTTTTTCCAAAGGGCCCGTTATTTTTTACAAGGGCTTAAAACGCACGCGGGCCCCTAAAAAAATCCAGGCCCTAGGAAAACCCCGGCCCCGAGAAAAAATGATACGAACCCCCTTCTTGAAAGCGAAAGGGCCCGATATTTTTTCCAAAGGGCCCGTTATTTTTTACAAAGGCTTAAAACGTACGCGAGCCCCTAAAAAAATCCTGGCCCTAGGAAAACCCCTCCTTCCTCCTTCTGAAACATGCAATTTGTCAAAAATTAGTCAATAATTTTACGCAATGAAGTCGAATTTCCCTCTCCCTTCTCCCTGAGAAATCACTAACAAGGAAACTTCTTCAGGTGGTCTGGTCGGATTTGAACGAGAGTTAAATTTTTGGATGGAGGATGTCAAAAAACCTCGCAAAGCAAAATTTCAGCTGTCCTGGTTCACTTTTCGATTTTTGGCGAATTTTTGAAAATAGAAAATTGCAAATATTTATTAAAATTGAGGTACATAATTACTAAATGGCGAAAAATATCGGAAAATATGCTTTTTTTCCTAATTCAAACCCACCGAATTCGAATTTCGCGTTGTCAAAGGGTTCTGAATCCTTCAGCGTGATTTTCATTTTCTTCGGAATTTTTAAAACTCTCCGGAAACCGTGCATATGAAATTAGGTGACTAAAAACTTGCTTCTTTTTTATTTTCCGCACCTTTAATCAAATTATCCACGTTTCCGAAAAATATCGAATCGCTTCTCAAAAAATTGGAAAAGCTGTTTTCACAAAAATACTTGATTTTCTATTTTTGCAAAATTTTTCGATTTTTCATTCAACAACATTTTATTAAATTTAGTTTGACTTTTTTCTCTTTTTTCACCGAAAAGTTGAAAATAAGAATTCTTTCAATATGACAAAAAAATTTTGAGGCTCGAAAAATTTTTACACCAGGGCCCAAGCTGGCTCTCTAGTCTCGACCCAGGTCACGGATTACTTCCAAGCACTTCTTTTGAGGTCTTTGTCACACTGAACGTACCTTCTATTTTTTACCCTTTTTTTCAAAAAGTCACAGGAGTCGATGCTTCCTTTTTGATTTTTTTTTTTAATTTAATAATTTGGTATTTTCTTCTTTAACTATTAATTTTTTATCAAAAATTAAATTTTTTCTATGAAATTTAATTTTATATTCAGTAAATAAAGATAAGTAGGTATCTATCCATAGTAACTAGGCAATAGACAGTCATGCACCAGTTGCCTACTTCAAGATAAAACTGCCTGTTGACCCTCCCATTACCCCTTCTCCTCTTAAATACTCGTTCCGCTCTGATCTATTGTAAAAATCCCATATTTATCGAAGAAGAAAGGGTTCTAATTTTTATATCTTACATGGGAACAATTTATTGATAAATTCAAAGCCGAACAAAAATAAAACTCGATTGCTTCTCTTTTCTTGAAAAAACTAATCCAAATGTCATCCTCGATGTTATCCTTATCCTATCGCAAATAATACAGAAAAATCTACCATCTAACTAAAAATCTCCGTCCCAAATGCGTAAGTTTGATGCGGAAAATGTCACGGTGAAATTTCACACCACAATAACAATGCTTCCGGTAGCGATAGGCTACTCGACGAGAAATTTCAACGAGGTGGAAAAATGTGTAAAGTACTAAAATCAACCTTATCTGCTCGTCGTGTCCATTCGATCGAGATAAATTTCGTGTAAAACATAATGTAAAATGACCACTGACAATGCTCGCAGCAACAATGGTCTTTATGATATCGTAAAAATAGATCCAACTCTTTGAATCGGCGTATATGGCTGAAGTGTTTATACAGGTTTAATGACACGTTGCGATAAAATTAAATCGAGAATACGCGAATATTTTAGCTGAGGTCAAAACTATCGATATTGTACATCTATAGAATAGGTTTGTTTTGGTTAGATTGAAATCATCGTGTCGTTTAACTCGTATACGAACCCTTGTTCAGAGTTAACCCATCGTGTTGCAAATTCATACCGTCTTTGTGGTTAACTACACACTAAGGGGTTCGGTAAATGAAACATAATAGATTTGTTACAAGCGGTAAAAGAGACGAAAGGATTCGCCAGTGTGACATATTGCTCTTTACTTTTATACTTCGTAGTACAACGCTGTTGTTCTCGGGGGCCTTTAGCCCTTTTGTATGGGTACTCGCGATGATATATGTAAAGAAGCTTAGTGTATTATTTTTCGCATAATTCGTCAAAGGCGTTGTCATTACCTATTTTATGAACCCGATATCAATCGCTAATATAAGTTAACTTCGCTTCTAATTTACTTCGTTTGGTTTCGCGACTCGTATTTCCGGTAACCGATGGTGATGTAATTGGCATTATGAATTTGGAAGTTTTGGGGTGTCGTGAAGCTCGAACTGGGAAGTTTAAAATTGCTAGGGAGGTCTTTGTGCCATTTGGCGAATATTGTTTTCAAAAATATGGGCGCATGTTTGAAGTAAGGCCCTATTCGAAGATAGACTCCTGAAGTCAACAACGCCAGTGGCGTATAATTAGGGGCGAGCCGGTCGAAAAATTCCTAGGCCCTTTCAATTTTTTGGATAATTAAATCCTTATAAATTAAATTTTCCATTTTTGAAAAAATATAAATAAATTCGAAGCTCTTTCGGGCCCATGCAAGAAGCTAGTTACGCCTCAGCGAATGAGTCAAGTCGAAATATAAATTGTACAAGTGAATCAACGCGACCGAAATTTTTCCACACTTCCCAAGGAACCCCCACAGGCCCAAATGACGCATTTGCATCACTTCTGCTCACACTTCTCAAACACGAAGAAAGGTGATTATAATTTTATTTACTTTCGAGCCCATTACCACACACTCCAAAGGTGCCAACGAATTGTTAAACGTGTAAATCAAACAATGAAGTAAATCGCGCTCGAATGCATCCACTACCACACTGCTTCACATTTCCCCAGTCCCCCACCATCGTGTACCCACCGAAGCGAAAATTCTCCGGAGGTGGTGATTAATAACCGCGTAAAATAAACTTTTCAACATATTCTCTAATTGAAAACATTTTCAAACATACGCGCTCATAATCGCCTATTATAAACCGATCCAGTTACCCGTCGATATTTCTTCATCGCGAAAAAGAGGGCGTACCGCTAAACGTTACCAAGAGAAAAAAGGGGATCTCCCTAAAGACATCGTAGACGAAACGTTAATTTGCCCAGAACGTGGTAATCATCTTTGATAACAGGCCAAGATTATTAAATGAAAATCAACCATTGACGAACTATCGAAGAGGGCGACCAGCGAGGATTCCTGACGGGCAAATATTGAAATGTCGCTCGCGCCTCAAACATGCTAATTTCTCTGGGGGAATTACGCCTCAAGGGCGGTTTTCGAACAGAAACGTGAAAACCAAGCGTATCCGCGGATATAAAAATACCTCCATCTTGGACAATAGCTTATGCCAGGAAAAGTTACACGAAGAGCTCGACAAAGTACAAAATACACGTGAAACAAAGCGAAACCACACCGTTTACTTTTGCCGTGCCGTATTTATAAAAATAATGTGTGTGCTATTCGACTAAACGCAATTGTATCGTGTAATAGGGGGTAGATTTTCACCCTCAAGTGAACACCGTCTACCAAAAAGAGGCAATTATCCTATCTACATTCATTTGTAACAAGAGTCCTATTATAGTACTGTCCTTCCGTTACGCTCTGCTACCATGTTCCACTACTACACGCTACAAAA
This sequence comes from Maconellicoccus hirsutus, assembly GCA_003261595.1. Lineage (NCBI taxonomy): Eukaryota > Metazoa > Arthropoda > Insecta > Hemiptera > Pseudococcidae > Maconellicoccus > Maconellicoccus hirsutus. Next base: position 5,124 of record QBDW01005222.1, on the reverse strand, counting down.
GAGCAAACATAGTAGAAATCCCTTCGTATCGGCCTGGACGGGACTTGGAAATTTCATTCTTTCTGGGCGTTTCGCTATGTAAAACACTATTAATCAGTGTTTCCCGAGTTAAAAAGTTGCGTTTTTTTCCTTCGCTTTTTTTCTTCATGTTACGCCATCTAGAGTTCTTTCTCGGTGTTTTTTCTGCCATCCGCTCCCCGAACTCGGTGACGTGGAAATTGCCTTAGGTCTTGTTAACGTTAAATACAGGGTTGGAGTTTATTCTTCTATGGTATATCGATGTGTACAATCTGGAAGGCTTTTCAATTCGTTTTTCTTTTCATCGAGTTCGGTAAATAGGATATCATTGTTTTACTGGAACATTTTTTATCGCTGGGTTTACCTTACCTGATTCATTGTACGAATATTTCGAACTTGACTACTACTTTTTTTTCAACTTTTGATACAGTTTCGGTTTCTCAACCTACATTTTTTCAATATTTTCATTCCCAGTTGAAAACTTTTCATAAATAACACCTCAAACCACGAATACTCGAGTACGTTCATATTCCCGAATCTCCAATCACTTCAACTGATCTTGTAACCTCCGATAAACCATCTTCATTCACGATCCTTCCACCCAATACGTAACTAGGTATCAATTTAACGCGATTTTTTTCTTTTCCCATTTATCCCCCAAAAACCAACTACTTACCGCATCGATTCGGTTTCTTCTTTCGCAAGCCGAGGCCGCGCAACTCGACGCCCTTAACAGCCAATTCAGATCGGACAATGCATCTAAAATACCTGGTTTTTGACGACAATTACGATTATATATCTGCCGATCAAACCTCGAGCCATCGTTAAACGTTTCATCCTTTTGTGAATGTCGAAAATTCATTCAATAGGGTCGTCTATCCTAATAAAAACGTCGTTCTCTTCGGTGCTAAAAATATGACATTCATTGTTATACCAGCTCCAACACCCTAACAATACGATGACAAGCGCGAAAAAGAATACGCTCAAAAAACCCACAGCGATTTTTATTAAGTGCCAATAAAACCTGCGATCGTATTTCCTATTTCCCCCCTCTCTTCGCTTATCGCCGATATTCTTTTTCCGGATTAATTATACGTCAACAAACCCTCCCTCCTTGCTTTAGTTCGTGACAATTGAATGATCAACGATGTGACAATAGAAAGGTATCTAGTAGGAAGGAGGAAAGAGAGGGGGCGAAAATTGATATTAAAACAATAAATATTAATGAAAGGAAAAAATTTAAACGAAAAAAGATTTTTACGCAATGCTTTCATTTTCTTGGAACGGAAGGAGAATGGGAGGGAGTGTTGAACGAAGCGAACTGTCATCAGTGTAACATTGTGATCGGGATTTTACCCGGGAAAAACAAAATAAGAAATTGAAATACCACCGAGGCTCATCGAGGCTGCAGCATTTGTGGAAATGATCTCAAATTTTGATAGCTATAGTTCCAGTAGCGGATCTAGAATTGAATTTTGGGGGGGATATGGAATTATGGATTGAGATAGGTAGATATTTTTTTCACGAATGAATTTCTAACAATACACTGCTAACGCAAAAGAAACCCCATGTAACATGAACTGAGAGAAAATTATTTTTTTGTTTGCGTACACAGAATATTTTGTTTTACAATTGGTGTATTTTTTCCTTTATTTCCTTATTTTTCACTTTTTTTGGGGAGTTGGGGGGGATATATCCCCAAATCCCCCCTGGATCCGCACCTGCATTAGAGCCATCCGAAGCGAAAATGGGCCCAGGGTAAATTTTCTACACCCTTCCTCAATTGGCGCATGATACTTACCAAGTGAACGAAATAGGGAAAATTACCTATATCATCAAATAACTTGATTCCCAGGCCCTTCTTGGAAAGCCAAGTCTGCTCCAGAGGTCTGCCTCTCATCCTCCTCTCACGAAAGCTCTAATTACCATGCTCTTTTTCATAACTCAACTTCTCCTAAAATCTAATACAACCACCTAGTGTACACAAAGAAGTGAAAAGTCTCAAGGTAGTCGTGCTTTAGCCACAATAACAATCCCAAGGAAGTACTGAACTCGCAAAGACGTCTGAATTATGAAAAATACTACAAAGTTTCGGCGACGTACGCCAATGACGCCGAACGCCGTTACGTAGTGACTCGGTGTATACAAAATACTACACAAAAACCACATATAAGGCTTCGGGAAACCTTTTCCTCTTTATAGTAGAAATTGGTTTTTCATGGAAGTGATTTTTGCTTGATTAATTTTTTTTTATACATAGCAAAAATATACTACAGAGACGAGAAAAGATAAGAGGATTTGCGGCGGGTAGGCGAAAAATGCGCTTTGCTTTTGATATCCGTATTATGTTGTATAAAAGGGGTTATGGAACAAAAGGAAGATAAGTTTAACATGGGAAAAAGAAAAACTAATATAATATCGTAACGTTACAACATATAACGCGGCCTCTCTAGCCTTACAAAAAAGATGATACCGAAACGATAAGGGGGAAAAATAAGACGAAACCGATCCAAAAACGTGATTCTTTGCCACGAATTACAAGGTAAATTCTTCTACCGTCTAGTATCAAGTATATAACCAGATTTCCTCGGGGAAATTAACTAAGAATTTTCTTTCGATAACGCCAAAAACACCGCAGTAGCGTCGATTCGATTGAATTAAAATCATACATCGACGCGTCCCGCGTACCTGTATTTCCCCATTTAATCCCCTTGTCAGCCCCCAGCACCATGTATTACAGAATACGCGACACTAGCGCTCCGATACGAGTAATTACATGGTGGTCATTCCTGGAAAGTTTTCAATGAAAAGGACACGAATTAACGGTAAAAATACCCAATGTAAGAGGATTTACTAAAGGATATTTATTTGACAAGTTAGACGCGTCTATTTAATTTGTCGTCCAGTTTGACGAAAATAAAATTAAACCTCGATGCACAGTAGCAGTTTATTTGTTTGTCTGCGATGCTTGTTTATCGGAAGAAATTCTTACCTCCTGCCGCGGGTCACTTTTCTTCCAACTAAAGAAGGAAGTGTACACGTTGAATATATACTCGAACGTTTACCGGAGACTGGCATCGTACGACACACGAAGACATATTTCCAGAAAGAGACGAGATATGAAAAAAAAAAAAGGTGTTAAGGTCTACTTCCGTTTATTTAACTAATAACAACAACACAGTCTTCTCGAATTAAGCCCTTTCAAAAGAAGTGTCAAGTGTTTTCCCGCCTACCTCGATTATACCAGTGTAAAAAGGATAAAGTAATGAAGAGGTTTTCAAACTCTTTATAAGGCTAAGTTGCTGCAACTCCGAACACCTGTTCAGGCCTGCATTCCGCAACTGTCCAATGTGCCATTACTTTTCGCTCACGAAATCATTTTCGTCTGCGTTATCCGAAAAATATCAACATTTTGGGTTAGAATTTGTGATGAAAGGTGGATTATATTATGTGGAATTCGCCTTGTGAATTGGGTAATTTGTGTTTCCTAAGGAGGTTCAATTATAATTGGTACGTTCGTCGATTATGTTAAATATTGACTTATCCATTCAAACTGAGAAAAATAAGGAAAAAATCCTCATTTTTTTCCACTTTTTGATCGAAATTCAGTCAGCGAATTTCATCATTAGCTCAGCATTTCTTCATGAGCAACTAAGTTTACATTGTAAATTTGCACGTGATTTTCAAGCAATTTTTATATTTCGAGCAAGTTTTCTTTTCTTGCTAAAAGTTTCACGTAAATCGCGAGCAGATTTTTCTCAGCGAGCAAATTTTTCCATTAAGCAAGTCATTTTGCTGGTGTGAGCAATAAATAACTTGTAAGCAATTTTTATTTTTTGAAAATGATTTTCAGCGAGTAAATTTTTATTTTTGCTTTGAACAACAATTTTCAAGTTTTTCAACGAGGAAATTTCACCTTGAGCATGTTTTTCTTCAACAAACAATTTCAAAATTTTAAGCATGTTTGTTTATGAAAAATCATTATTTTTTTCAGCAAATTTTTTGCTTCAATAATGAATCACTTTTTTCGCGAATTGTTTTACATGGTAAATTATTTTTACACCTGAAAACATTTTTTAAGCAGTTTTTTTTTATTAATAAGTACAAGTTTTTTCGCTGGAAAATTTTACTCAACATGCGATTTTCTTCGAGTCGAGCATGTTTCATATGGCGAGCAGTTTCTGCATTTTGTGTATCTCAAAGTCAAACATGTTAGAAATATTATCTGAGCAGGTTTCTATTGCAAGCAATTTTTGTTTTAAGCAGTTTTCCACGAGCAAATTTTTTATGCTACAAGCAACTTTCAAGCATGTTTTTTCAATTATATTTTTTGCTCCGAAGAGTTTTTTGTCATGTTTAGCAAGTTTTTTTTTCTTTGATGAAGTCTTATGTTGCCTTTGACTATATATAATATGGACCGAGCTAGCTGTACATCTCTGCCGGTGAAACATCTATAAGACCCCTAAGCAGAAACACTTCTGATTGGTTTGTTACACGCATTATCGCGTGTTATGCGCATGCTTCAAAGGAATCATTTCTAGTTAAATGTGGCAAAAATGATTCTTTTAACAACGTCAATGTCCATTGGTTTATATTCATCTTACGTCATATTGATATGTTAAATTATTACCAATGGGAAGCGTTTTTTCGGCTTGGGGGTCTTACAGATGTTTCATCGTTTCGATAGCATTGCCTCTCATGTAGATAGCTCGGTCCATATTATATGTAGTCAAAGCGTGTTGCATGCAGTTTTTCTTAAGCATGTTTCTGCAGTTGACAATTCCTCTTCATAACAATTTTCTTTCCTTTTAATGAACAGGTTTTACATCTAAATTTTTATTTTTAAAGTTTGAATATAATTTCAGCTGTTTTTCTTAGGTTTTGGGTTTGTTTTGGTTTTATTTAACAGTGTTACCACTCACCACTTCATATGTGAGGGCGCATACAAAATGGGACCACTTGGCCAAAATTTCGATTTTTTTTTGATGAAATTTATGTAAAAAACCTTTAAGAATCGAATGGAACTGACCACTGAACTCAATTTTCAATATTTCGAGGAAATTTCAACGTTTTAAGTTGAGCATGTAAATATTTTTCTTCAAAAAT
>QBDW01005221.1:0-17877 GCA_003261595.1 Maconellicoccus hirsutus | reverse complement strand
TGTTTTTCTTAGGTTTTGGGTTTGTTTTGGTTTTGTTTAACAGTGTTACCACTCACCACTTCACATGTGAGGGCGCATACAAAATGGGACCACTTGGCCAAAATTTCGATTTTTTTTTGATGAAATTTATGTAAAAAACCTTTAAGAATCGAATGGAACTGACCACTGAACTCAATTTTCAATATTTCGAGGAAATTTCAACGTTTTAAGTTGAGCATGTAAATATTTTTCTTCAAAAATTGCTCAAAAATTTTTTTTTTTGATGAAATTTATGTAAAAAACCTTTAAGAATCGAATGAAACCGTGAAACCGACCACCGATCTCAATTTTCAATATTTCGAGGAAATTTCAATGTTGTGAGGTAAACTTTGAACGACTCTCCTGTAAAATTTTGATTTTGGCCAAATGGTCCCTTTTCGTATGCATCCTCACAAATATTTCTTTTCTTTCACCTCTCATAAAATCAATGCAAATATATATTGAAACACGTCTAATAATATTCACGATTTTTCCTTTCATTAAAAACCACCAATTCGCGTGAATTTCAGCAAATGGAAATTTTTACAAATTACACGGCCAACTTTCAAATTCAAAACGCACAAAAACTCGAAACATTTTGCACGACGTCAATAAAATTAAAACTTACCATCTCAAACTCTCGATAAACTGCGGAAAAATCCAACCCTTTTTCGCACGCCACGAAATACTGCATAAAATTTAACTCGTCGCCGAAAGCAGTGCGCGTGTTAGAAGAACGCGTTCGAGGAGCGAAAAAAACCTTCATTTAAACCCATTTAAAATACGAAGCTTACCGTTAAGTTGTAGAATTTGTTGTTAAACAAGTTTTGATGTTAACCATTATTGTTGTGAATATTCATTACCCAGGAGAGATTGAAATATTCAAAACGAGAGCTGTTTAATATTTCCCTCCCGTTTAAAACCATGCTGCTTGTTAAGCTTTCCAGAGATCAAAACCTCCCTCAACATTTTGACTTCAAACACGGCGCTTATTTTGCCTGAATACAAACTGCCAAATCGTTAATTTATGCCGTTAAACTCGATTTTCGTCAATGGTTACAAAACTTTCGCGCATACATTCGAATTATCTTGCTATAGAGCTTTTTGTCGGATAAAAGAGCTAAAGAGCTTATTTACGTATAACGTATAATATAATCTTTTAAATAATACAACCATAGTGTAAATACATAGTACTTAATTTTACTTCGACTCTTTATACCTTTATACCATACATACGTATTATGTTGTATAATATACACTAATACACTTACACACAAACACACCCATAAAAAAAACTAAATACTTATTTTATAAATATATCGAGCGTTAAATTGACATCTTCATTACGTATTAAATAATTCATCGCGCTTTCCAAACCGCAAATTTTTACCAAGAATTACTCGATGGTAAACACAAATGCAAATAACATAAAAAATAAACACTATTTAAGCAATTCGATAATGAATATTTTGCAGCAAGAAAATACATACATGGAAAATATACTCTTCGCAAATACTAAATTATCGTCGTCTCACGCAAAAGCGAGCATTTAAAAAGTGAAAAAACGTTGAATATTAAATTACCCTTCGGTCGTTTGTTTAAAGAGATAATTATATAACTTCTTTATTTTACTTTTCTTCCCTCCCCTCCCATTCAAAATGTATATACAATTACTAATCTACCTATCATACAACTTTTTTAACGGCTTGTGTAACTATGTATATAGTGATGATTTCAAAACGCTCAAATATTACGACATTAGCCACAAGTTGTAATTTTTACTGCTTTTCATGTTACCTTCCTCTTTGGACGAATTAACTCAAAATTGTCGTTAGGTTTTCCCCTATAAAGTGCATAACGAGTATTCAATTCGCGAAGTGTGTTGTTAAGAGTGAGTCGTTTCTTTTTCGAGATCGAGTGATTTGTTTTTTCTTAGGTATAAATTACTTTTTCGGTAGGTAATATATATTAAAATATTTTTATTTTTATTTTAGTATAAGTATCATATTTCTCTCCAATTTTTAACTTTTTTTGGCGTTATTCATTCAACTTTTTTAACAATTCTCCTTAAATTCTAAACATCTTACCATCTGAAATTACATTCGCGTTTTTATGATTTTAAAAGAATAAAAAAGCTTGAAAAATTTATAACAATAAAATGAACGTCAAAAAAAAAACATAAAAAAATCTTGAAAAAAATGAACAAAAGGAATTTCGAGAAATTAGATACATTATTATTACGCACTTCTGCCTAAAGGCGCAGAAAAGTAAAAGCATGAAAAAGAAGGGTTCCAAAAAAATAACAGAGTTATGGAAACTTTCGTTCTTTTAAAATCTCGACTTCGTTTTTGCCCTGAACTCTGTCATCGATCAAAATAAATATTTTGGCAGTTTCGTTTAAGATCATCAAGATAGGTCATGAGTCATGACCAGTGATATTGATTATGGAGTTTTTTTTTTTGAATTTTTGTTTCAATATTAACTTCGATGTTCAGATAACCTGTGTCTCCCTCCTTCCCTCCATCCTCGAAATTTTTTACATAAAATTTACGGGGGTGGGGGTTTTCCCCGGGGGCGGATTTTTTCAGGGGCCTGTGTGCTTTTTAAGCCTTTGTAAAAAATAGCGGGCTTTTTTGAAAAAATTACCAGTCTTTGGAAAAACGGTCGGACCTTATCAAGAAAAGGGGGTGTGTGTAATTTTCCCCTGGGCCCCGATTTTCTCTGCATGGCGCTGCTGTTTAACTCTAGAGTGAAGCCAAAATTAGGAAATGGGGAGGAAGGGGTGTTTTTTTCATCTAGTAAATTTAATCAAATGTCTCAAAATCGAAAAAAAAATATCCACGATAAGTTTCATTTTTTGCAATAAAAAAAAACACACCAATAAAAAATGGGGGAAAATTACAGGTTCTTTTTACAAAACCGGATTTGAAAGAAATTGAACCCCCTTTCCCCTTCCTTCGCAACAGCTATATTTCTAAAATTACTTTTTAAATTTTTTGAAAGATCTTATTCATAATAAGTTTGAAACCAAAAAACAATTTTTTTGAAAAATCTTGACTTGAAATTTCACGTGCAAACACCTAAAACTTTATTTTACAATAGTAATTCCCACTTTTTTCAATTTTTCGTTTTTATCGGTTCTTTTTTTGGTTTTTTAAAAATTAAGCTTTAAATTATTACGTGACAAGTACACTCGACCTTGTTTATAATATTTATTGTTTTCTGGTATATTTAATTTTTCATTTATTTTCCTTATTTCGCGTTGTTACATTTTTTTTTGGGTTATTAAAATTCGGTTCTCAAGGACGTTTAGTGACCAATTGAGCAATGAACGGAAGTTACGTTTTTGAAAAAAAAGTGCCTAAAAAATTCTTGAGGAGAAAATTTAAAAAAACAGTACTTATTTATTTTCAATTTTTAAAAATTTTGTAAATTTAAAGCAACAAAAATGTGATATTTTTGCTTTTGCGATAAAAACAATTGATAATTCGGTTTCTTAGGAGCGTTTCAAAAATTAGGGGGGAAAAATCAAACTGGAGGATTCGGGGTTACATGAACTTGAAGTAAGTACCACTGGAATTTGGATTCCAGGAGTTAATATTTTGTTAATCCCATATCATTCTGAATTAAAAATATTACATTTTTAATGAAAATCATAAACGTACAGAGCTATCGAGGGGTGGGGGCAAGGAGGAACTTTGCTTTGGGCCCGGCTTCCTTTGAAAGGACCCTGAAATTTTCAAGTTATTTAATAAAATAGGCAATCTTCTTCGTTCAGTTAATAAGTTTCATGCACGAATTGAGGAAGGGGCCTGGAACATAGCTCTGGGCCCATTTTCACAATGTATGTCTCCTACTAGGACCATGTACCCAAAATCGACAAATGAATACAAAGGGCTGAAAATTTGGTTATGAGGCCTTTTGGACATGCTTTTTTCTAAACTTTCCTTTCTCGCAACCGTTCTGAACATCAAGAACATAAATTTTTTCATAATCCTTCCTCGTCATTTTTTCAACCCTTTCGATGCACTTTTGGAAATTCTCTCTAATTACGAGCTCGATCCACAAACAAAAAAACTCACAACCACGACGTAAAATTCACCTACGTACAAAAACCCCCATCATCCATTATCCTTTTTCCCTGGAAAAAATCTTTTCATGAAGCATACACGCATAATGACGGTACTAGTGGAAAATTCGCGCTGCCCAACATATTGTCAACTGTTGGTTTATAATTGTTATGGGTGTTGCCATTTTACAATTACATAACATACAGAAATTCGACCCTATTTACAAAAAGGGACGTGTATTTTAACTCGTATAAATACCCGTTGCAGGGTACACGGTGGCAAAAAGCCTTCGACGTATACGTCACGCCGCAGCCGCCTCCGGCGTTCGCCCAATTTACCTGGCTTGTATAGGCTATACACAATACGTACACATTACCATGTAGTATACCCATATACACGTCCAAAACAACCATTTGTATTCGATTGTTTCGTTACGCCATCGTAACACGGAGGTTTACGTGAAAATGGGCCGATGAAAGGCGTATACTTGAAAATTTCAATTAATTTCAAATTTACCAGCGTTTATTCTAAAGTGACTTTTTGTTCGCTTCGGGTAATAAAGGGTTTATATGTACTTCGGTATGGGAGTTTTTTTCAATAGCCTTCTGTTTGCCTTCATTTTTGTTAGTGATTTTTATTCGTATTCGTATTGTTTCGCAACAGGTAATACAAACGTTGATGCTGTAGAAAACCGTGTTTTTTTCTCTTTGTTCTTTGGTCTTTTGTTTCAACGGGGTTTCATTTTGTAACCGCTTGATGACATAGTTTAAAATTTACTTAAGGAATTATTTCGATTTGTACGTGGAAAATTCTTCCTCGAGTTGTGTTCATTTTGAAGAGAAGGTATAAAGTTTTACTTTCGTGAGCTTTTTATATTACGAGACAGATTCGATAAACTTTTGAAAGCAGCCCTACTCGGAAGAGAAAATTTTAAATTGCGTTAAGATAAATTCGCGTGAAATACACGACTTTGAAATCCTTCTGAAGTATCATTTAGTTTAAAACATTTTCACAACGTTTCTTGCGCCGTGTTCGCATTTTGATTTTTAGGTAGTTTTATTCGTCTAAAAAGCCCATTAAATCTGATGTGATACCGCGTGAAATTTAATTTAGTAGAAATAAAATTCAATCGGATGGTTCCAAACTTTTGTAAAATTCGAGGCAAGAAATTATTCGAAATTTATGCATAACTGATTAAACGAAAATAATGTGGTCCATCCAGAGGGGGGGAGAGGGTATCCTCAAGGAGTCGGATTTTTCTAGAAGCCAGCATCCATATTAAGCCCTTGTAAAGAATAATGGATTCTTTGGAAAAAATGATCGGCCCTTGGAAAAAATGTCGGGCTCTTTTAAGGGAAGGTGGTCCGTATAATTTACCCCTAGGGCCCGGATTTGCTCTGCATGGCGCTAAAATTCCATAAAAAAGCTCATTTTGAAGAGAATTATAGTAAAATAAATGTCAATACAAAAAATAACCTTTCTAAACTTTAAACAACTTCTTTTCCAAACTTTTCTTCTCAAATTACCACAAGCCTCACAAAAACGCCCCAATTGAATTATTTTGTTTATAGTGTCAACGATACGGTGAAAATATAGAGAAATTTCAGGAGATACAAAAAACAATTTCCGCAAAAAATGTCTTTTATTTAATTTTTAGCAATTTTTGTTTCAACAATTTTTTTCTCAAGTCATTCTAAGTCCACAAAAATGCCCCAACATGAATATTCCATGTAAATAGTGGTTTGCCATAAAATTTTGTATTTGACATAAATATTAAGAGTTTTCTTAGAGAAAAAGGAAAAGAGGGGGAGGGGAAGGGTGTAGAATTACATGGAATTTTGGGTGCTTTCGTTGATATTTTACTTAGTTGCAAAAAATTCTTAAAATAGGCCTCGCGAAGGAATTTTTTTTCAAATTGACAGAAATAAACTTTTTAAATTTTATTCCCCCCCTTGAAAAAAAATTATTTGAAAAAAAAGAACAAAACGTGGAACCAAACTAAGTTTAGTTTCTTTCGTTTTTTGCTGAAAAGTCCACTTTGAAAAAAAAAACGAAGAAGAAAACAATTTTTTTATTATTTTTTTTTCAATTTAAAGTAAATTTTTTAGTAAAAAAAAAAAAAACAAAAAAACGAGACCATTTTTTGAAGAAATAAAACAAAATGAACGAAACAAATGAGAAAAAAAATAGAAACGTTACGTGGAACGAAACAGAATTAATTTTGTTCCCCCACCATTGAGCCATTGATTGGAAAGGGGGGGGGGCTTTGTCCCGTGTCTATTTTTTCGGAAGGTTGTGATAAATTTCTAATTACTTCATAATGCAAGCAATTTTATCCAATTTTTTTTCAATTAATTAGTATTATGCGCAAATTAAAGAGGGAGCCTAAAACATTCGTCATGGACCCATGTTTACTTTCGATGGCTCTTTCCCAGGCCCAACTGGAAGGAGGGGGAAAGGAGGGTTTTCCCAGAGCTCGAATTTTTTTAGGGACCCGGATGCGTTTGAAGCATTTCTAAAAAATAATCGGCCCTTGGAAAAAATATCGGGCCCTTTCAAGGAAAGGGGTCCTCATAATTTTTCCCGAGGCCCGGATTTTCTCTGTGGGACCCTGCTCTTTCCATGAAAATAAATTGTCGTTTCCTAATCTCGAAATTATTCCACCAGAGTTTTAAACATAAACTCTGAAAATCAATTTTTACATTTTCTAACGAATAAAAAAAAATTATAAACGAATTATGTTATTTACCTACTTAAATTTGCTCTTGATTTTTTTTTTCGAAAAAACTTGATTTCGTTGCACTCTTCAATATCTTCAGTTTTTTTTAAATTAATTCTAAAAAAAAAATTAAATTCAAGTTACAATAAATTTACAAAATTATTTTACCGAAAGAATAATTTAGTTCTTCACTCTACCTACCTTTTTTACGAAACCTAAGCATGATGTCCTCAAATTTAAAAAGATCACTTCCTTATCCTCTCTCCTGTACACAAACCTAACTTAAAAAATTCCAATAACTCAACGAATTCCGCCTCAATGGCTTATTCTCACGATAGAAAACTTCTCAGAGAAAAAAAACTTCAAAATTCAACAACTATCGTACATTTTCCGTTTCGCAAACCGAACCCAAAAAAAGAGAAAAGGCTTCACGTAAAAAAAAAATCTATAAAAAATCCCAAACCCCTTTTTTTTTTACACTGGATATGATCTTATTTTCTTATTTTTCTACAAATAGCGGATTACCTTTTATTCTTTCATTTAGGTTGGTTTTAGGGTCAGAGATTTGAAAAGAGCGCTAAGAAGGGCCAAGCTTGGTATATACAAATCCATAATATTTTCTCGGTGTTTGTTAGCCGTTTATTCGCATCACAAAGAGGTGCAACCCTCCGAACGTGAACGGTAATTTCCACCAATCAGCGTTGAGTTTACTTCAAGACGTGACTCCCATCTTCCTATTCATCTCGACAGCTTGTTTTGTTTAACCTTCTCTATTATATAAACACTCACACACAGACATCATTTTACGCTGCTGCGTTTCACCGGTCGTGCATTCGTCTATTTTATGTGTTTGCACGTATATTTGGTGAAAAGGAGTGGGGCGAAATTGGGCGTAGTCTCGTGATGGCATATTTAGATTTCGGGTAATAAATCTTAACTTGTCAAAATGCTCTTAAAGGAAGTTTACTCGCGTCAATGTGATTTTTCGTAGATTTTTTTCTCGAATTTACATTTCATAATAATTCAACATCGCGAAGTGTTATTTTGGTGTTCGGCTTTATTTACGTATACGTACCCTCGATATAAATTTGGAAAACACGAGGCTCCCATAAAACGTTACGGCATTGTAAGTAATTTAGTTTAATTGCTGTTTCAGTGATCGAATGACATTGTGTCGAAACGCGAATAGTGTATCGTCTCGATAAATGTGCACCAACGGAGGCGCTATATTACGCCCGGAAATACCAAAGTTACCCATAATGGGCACAGAATCGGTAACCTCGGAGACCGGATCTTCGATCGCGAACTCAAACGCGATCCAGCCCTTCGATCAATATCGTCTGCATTTATATAACTACGCGTTGCAAGCGGAACGTCTCAGATTCGTGCAGAACTACGGCCCCGTAGGTAACCCGATTTGTCCAACTTTTACGCCATACGGTCCTCGATGGGCTTTCCCGATGTCCCTATTCCAGAACAGACTCACCACCGACGAGCCGAAGCCACAACACAGCTACATCGGTTTAATCGCCATGGCCATATTGAGTTCACCTGAAACCAAACTAGTTCTCTCGGACATCTACCAATATATCCTCGACAACTACCCGTATTTCCGCACCAGAGGCCCGGGCTGGCGTAACTCCATCAGGCACAACCTCTCGTTGAACGATTGCTTCATCAAAGCCGGCCGAAGCGCCAATGGCAAAGGCCACTACTGGGCAATACATCCAGCCAACATAGAAGATTTCAAAAAAGGCGACTTCCGAAGAAGAAAAGCCCAAAGGAAAGTACGCAAGCACATGGGCCTTGCTGTAGACGACGACGGCAACGATTCCCCAAGTCCGCCACCAATCACACCACCTCCTACGTTATGGTCCAGCGCACCCATAGTATTTCCTACTTTCCCGACCAATATATCGCGTAAAAGGCAATTCGACGTTGCATCTTTGCTAGCACCAGATGAAGACTCCACCAAAAAGAAGCAACTCGTGCATCACTCCTCGAGCAGCGGCGAAGAAGACGAGACCACCGATATAGACGTAGTAACCAGTGTATCCAATGTTATACACGGTTTAACCGTCGAAGACAACAATGCCTCTAATTCTCTACCTAATTCGCCCATCAGTGCTATATCTCCGTGGTGCTATCCAACCACCATATTGCAATCGTCCTCCCCCGAGCATCAGCAACTTGTCGCTAAATACTACGAGCATCTTAATCAAGCCCGCACTATACAGCTTTACCAGCAACTTCAAATGCAACGAAGACTTTGCGCCAATGAACCAGAGACATCTCCTAGAATCGAGGAACTAGATAATAGCGGGTAGTCCGATGTTATGGCCTTTGAAATCCTTGTGATTTTTATCACCGCAGGTCTGTTGAGCTATCTTTTTGTATTGGTGCTTTTCAACCTTTTGTTAGTCCGATGATCTCGTTCCTGGTTCCTTTATTGTATGCTCACGAAGTACGCCAAATTAACGAGTAAATATCGTAATGTCCATTCTGACCATTATGTGACCGAAGATGACGTGCGGGGGGGAGCAGATACCATGATTTTTCATATTTACAGAATATGAAGATATTGGCTCAATTGAAAAAATTTGAGTATAAAACAATGTGAATTATCTTTTTCTTTAGTTCAAATTAAAAGTTAATTTGATCATCTCAAAGAAGTAATACTTTGAAAATATTTGATAAAAAATGCGGACTTTTATTTGAAAGACTTTCCGACGCCGAAAATTTTAATTGTGTTCACTTTGCGTATTTATTTTGGAAACCTCACAAAAGATATAAGTCTTTTTAGTCGAAGTTAAAAAAAAGTCCTACATTTTTTATAATCATCTTAAATTGCCTAAAATTTCAACAAAATAATTTTGAAATATTTTCCAGACATTATGAAGACCTTCAAAAATTAAAGATCATTTTTACTGAAATTTTAATTATTTAATGAAATTTTCTACATTATCAACAAAAACAAAACTGTCAACAACGAAGCCATTTTAATTTTTAAAATATTAAAAGCTGCTCCGTAATCCAGTTGGTTCAAAAAAATCGGTAGATTTTCAAAAATTGGATAAAAATTAGGACCTCTGGACTCCCATTGATGTTACTTTGTTATTTTTATTTCTCATTGTTGTTCGTTGAATTCTATTGAACGTTTTGAAACATAAAAATATTTGGTAATGAAATCAAAAAATATACTTTGTATTTTATTTTTGAAAATTTATTTATAAAAAAGCCCAAACTAAATTCAAAATTTAGTTTTATGAAATTTTATAAATTAAAAAAAATAAGAATCACAAACATTTTTAATTTTACTCTTCTTAATTCATTCAAGATCTGATCTGGGGCACTGATGGAATTGTCGAGGGCAAAAATGGGCCTGGGGCAAAAGTGTTGGGCTTCTTTTTCAATTTGGTCTTAATCTTATGAAATGAACGAAGTAGGTGAAAATTGTGTACATTGTTAAATAGGTAACTCCAACATTTTCAAGCTCTTTCGAGAAACCCGGATGAGGAAACTGCCCCCTTGCCCCTTCTTTTGAATGCTCTGGGTACAGATCCATTATAAATAATTATTAGAGTCCTTTTTAAATTCACGTCAAACTGAAATACATTTTATTAAAGAAAGAAAAAGAAAAGTTCATCTCATGTTTTACTCAAATTAATTTAAAACGACCGAATAAATATTTTAAATATTTACCTAATTAATTTCCTATGACTTACAAGCCCCCCCTCCCACAATGATGAATTAAAATTCATTAAATATTGTAAATACCCTCAAAACATCACCTGAAAAGTGAAATTATCCAACCTCAACTTTCCCATATGTACTTATTTGGAGAAATGTAAATTACTCGACTTTTCAAAAAAAAAAGCCCTCCATCATGGAAACGAAATAAAAATCTCGTTTCGTGTCCGCCATAACCAGCTTTTTATCGGATGCCATTTTGAATGTAATAAATTAGTTAAATTTAACGACTGGTACTCGTTATCGAGACACTTTATCGAATAAATTACTCATATTTGACCTGCCTTTTTCTCGTGTGTTATTCACAAAATACCCATATACCTTTTTAATTTAAACGCGTGAATATTGAAATAACCATTATGTTTTGTATGTAGTTCGTGCCATATACCATGTTTTTCGATTTTGTATTTTTAAGATTTATTACCTGTCTCGTTTGATTTTTGAAATGTATTATTTTATTACGCGCCGCCTATTTTATGTAATATCTACGAATGTATTACGAAATGTATAATTGTATATTGTTGTTTTTTTTCTTTTTGAAGTATCGACGAATTGTATATTTTTTAAATTAAAAATATAATTTAAATTGTTTTATTATTTGAATTGATTTTTTGGGGTTTTTGCAATAAAAAAGTGGATTGGTTTTGAAATACATTCATGTAAAAAGTGGAAAAGTGCAGAAACTTGATTTTAATGATGAACTGGGTTGGAAATACTTCTCAATTACCTAATAAATGTTTTCACTTTGATATTCGAGGTCAAATATGTAA
This sequence comes from Maconellicoccus hirsutus, assembly GCA_003261595.1. Lineage (NCBI taxonomy): Eukaryota > Metazoa > Arthropoda > Insecta > Hemiptera > Pseudococcidae > Maconellicoccus > Maconellicoccus hirsutus. The sequence continues at coordinate 6,550 of QBDW01005221.1, read as the reverse complement.
ATAAATCGAAACTTCGTTATTAACAAGCGACGTAGTTCATTTAAATACTAATTTATTACTTCGAATAATTCCTTATTGCTAGTGCAGCATTTTTCTCCTCTTAACTAACACCTCAAAAGAAAGAAGCCTTATTAATAAAACAGTGGCATAAGTCTGAATTCCTTCAGACGCGATTTTCTTTTTTGTCGGGTTTTCGTAATTAGAAAAAAATTGCGCGAAATTTTCTTTTATCTCATTAATTTATGAAAAAATTGACATCTGCGTTAGGTAAGTATAAATACATTGGCTGATTTTAAATATCAATTAATTTTTTGAAAATTAAGATAACCAGCTGGAAGTCTTGAAAGATTTGGAAATGGCGAAGTAGATTTTTTTTCGGATGTGATATATTTCTAGAGAGAATCTACTGAAATACTTTGAATATGCTTTATTAATATCTTTACGCGAAAATATGAAATTTTCGAGATAAATTTTGCCTTTGTCGAGTCTTAGCTTGAAAACTAAGCAAGTAATGTAACATGTTTTGTATATCATTTTGTAGAGAATTTATCAGGCTTTAATTTCAAACTGGATTATTTTTTTGATAAAACGAGTTTTTGTTGGATTAAAAGCAAAAAACCAAGTTAATGTCACTTCAACTTAAAAATCATAAAGAAAGCCCTTTTTTTGAAAATAAATTCGCAGCACAAATGCGTCAAATAATGGAGGTTTTTCTGAATCTTAGCTTAAATTTTGAACTGGGCTGTTTTCCCGATTGAGGGAACTTTCGAGCTTGGAATTTGTACTTTGCCTTGAAAGGGTTCGACATTTTTTCCATAAGGCCAGTTATTTCTTATAAGGACTTGAAACGCACACGAGCTCCTAAAAAATCCGTCCCCAGGAAAACCCCCCTTTCCCCCTTCTGGTTGGGCCTTGTTGAATGGACTTGAAATCAACTCGAATATTTATTATTATCTTCCTAATGAATCTAGGCACTGAACAAATCGTGCTGTTTGCCTATTAGTCTTTTTTAATAGGTATTAAAATTATACCTAAATTCCCAGGAAACTCCAATCAACTGCTTCGAAAGGGATTTTTGGAATTTCATTATCTTTTGTTTATCATGAAAAGCTAGTCGAAAAATTACTCTTGAGATGGTCAGCTGGAATTTTCTGGAAATTCAAGTAATTCAGTTGAGGCAGGCTAGAATGAGAGGGGATCAAGTTTTTAGCTAGACAATCTCATGTACAAGGTTTCTGGAATTTTTGAAAATTCTGGAGGAAATAGAAATTGCGCTGGAGGCTCCATGACGTCTTGGCCATGTGAAATTTGGATTCGTTAGGTTTGAATTTCGAGGAAAACGTATTCTATGCAATTTAAAGTCATTCCTCCAAATTGACTTGATTTTTTTTAATGGCTCATATTTTTAATGAAAAATTTTATTTCTAATTTCAATTTTTGAAAATTCGTCAAAAATTGAAAGGGAAGCTAAGCAGCTGAAATTTTGGTTAGGGGGGTTTTTCAACATGTTCTGTTCAAAAATCCAGCTACTTTTCAAATTTGACCCAACCACCTTTATAGGAAAAAGGGATTAATGTACTGTAGATAAGGTTACTTATTAATACCTAATTCCAATCTTCGAACTCAAAAGCGGATAAGTTATTGGTAATTATCAGCTCCAATCGAACTCCGAAGCTCTGAAGGACAATTACCACTTTGCCTTCCCATGGTGATGCTACTGCTGCTTTGTAATTTTCCAAGCGACTTCTATCAACACTCATCTACATTAATAAATAACAGAATTTTGGTGAAATTCCCAACAAAAGTTATGACAAAGGTCACAGGTGATTAAGGGAAGCCACTCGAAGACACCAAATCAGCAATACCGTTAAAACACCCCAAAGAAAATTCCACCATCGATAGCATTACTCGACATATTATCCATAAACGCCACATCACCCCTAGTCCACGACCCCTCCACTCTTACATTATTTGTTTTTTCGTCTAAAAACTCCCATGCACATTCCACGCATACGCGAAATAGAGAAAATTCCGCAAAAAATCGCGAATTCATTCAGCCCGCTCGTACGTTTTAACTCGCAGGGTTAAATACCGCAATGTGGTTTTTGGTTAAAACGATTAAGAAAGGTCATTTCCAAGTAGAAGGGAATTTAATAATACCATCTTCACACGCCCCATTGGATTTTTATTTTGAAAGGTTTATCGACGTATTCATATTTCACACAGTTCACACCTCACGCGGCCCCTTAAGCCTCTTCATTGACCATCGCCTTATCTGTATAACCCATCTTTGGTCGTGGGCGCAATTCGGTGTAATCTTTGTGTAAAATCTCTAATAAATAAAGAGGTACTTAAGATTTTGTCACGTTGAATGGCGCGAATAACACTTAAACGTTTCTCACCTTTAAATATTAGTCAAATTACCCGCCGCAGTTTCCTGTTTATTTAACGCGTTTCATAACTAGGAAGCTGTGTTGGCCTCGGAGCATCTGTATCGACAAAACACCTTTTTTCTCGGTTAATTTTTTACTCGACGATGAATTCATCGATTCGATGATTCGACGAGAATCAATGCGTAAAAAAGGCCGAATTAAGGCGGCGGCGCGGCAATAAGTCGAAATAGGCGTTGACGAAGCTCGCTCCGGCGTTAATTACCAATTGATGGTAATTCGAGTGAGATGTTTCATTCGAAGGAAACACGCATACAATCATACAATTTCTATTTTTCTGTTTCGCAGGCTCCTTGTTCGATTTACGATTGCTCGTTATTCGTTCGACTGTGTCGCATTTAATTGGTTTGAATGGTCGTTTATCGCATCAGGGGGTAACTTCCGTGTACAAATTAGAACGAGGATTTTGCTGTGCATTCGTAACGCTTCTCATAGGGATCGACGACTGATTCCAATTAATGACGAGGGCCTTGTCTTTATGTAAATACCAACGGTCTTAAGATTCGGAGCTCGTGTTGCCGAAATATTCTAATTAACGAATGCATTGTTGGCGTGGACGCGTGCGACATACGCATGACGTGGTGATTTCATCAACACTTTATAGCGCCTCACAAATCCTCGCCGGCTTGTATTTACTTTCAGTCAACATTCTTGGGTTTTCGAAACGAAATTATAACTTATAAAATGCTGCCGACTTGTCATGACCGTTAACACTCGTTTCTACTAACCGAAGCTGTAATTTCTGTCAGATGAAAAGAACTGCCTATGTACCGACCAGCTACAACCTCATCTACACCTCGATTTCATCTCTTTTCAACTCCACGGCGGCCTTTTCCAATACGTCCAAAGAGAGATGGTATTTTATGGTTCATGCCGCCTTGGCCCTTCCAACCACAATGTGTATTTACCATTAATATACATAATACATACAGGTTATCATATTTTGAACGGTGCCCGATTTCAAATGTATTGTGTGATTGTTTGCGTAGCGAAAATAAATCATTATTGAAAGCACGATCGTTCCGAAGTAACACCTAGAAACGCCGAAGGCCCGAAAGTAATAAGGTTATAGAATACAGCCTCTTTGTGATCATTGTACATGCCCGCAAAACCAGTCATCGAGCTGGGTTTAACGTGCTTTAGTCTTAGTCGCAGATTTTGACACACGGTGACGGTGACTCTTACTCTGTGTCCTTTTTTAACGACCTAATTACGGGATATATTTCGATGGCTCTCTTGTTTGTCATCGAAGATAAACAAGGGGTGAGATTTCATCGGACTAGATTACTCGAAGATGCTGGGTCGAAATGTAATAGTCGAGGAGATATGTTTGGATGTCATAAAATCAAGCGTAGATCTAGACTTGAGGATTTTAGAAAGCAAAATGGAACTCTGGAGGGTAATTTATTTCTATAAATTTAAAAAAATAATCCCTTCGCATAAGTAATGATTTCTCTTTTCAGTTACCATCAATTGAGGTATACCCTTTTCTTTTTTCGAGGAAGTGGGAGAGATAATTTCCCTTTTTACCCCTCCTTAGATCCATGTCTACAACATAAACGTTCTGCTACCGCATTTTTGAATAATTATAAATTACAAAAAAATCAGTGCAGTGTATACATTATTTCAGGTTTACACTTTGATCCTTACACTATTCCAAACCAATTAGATATTTCCGCTTCTTCTGTGATTGATAATTTGCCTTAGTAAAGGTAGTTGGAGAGTGAGGGGTGGTGCTTCGTCAATATTCGGAGAAATAACGAAAATATGTTCAATCAAAGTAAAAATGAAAATACTCTAGTATTTTTTAAAAGCCCAATAAAATACACGAAAATATGAGGAAAAGCTCCCAAAAACTTTCAGTCGCATCAAAACCTCCAATTTGGACCCTGATTTAACCCTTTGGGCCTTTAATCCAATATATTAATGATGCTGTGGCGTCATTTGTACTGGATGTTGTCACAACACCACCATGTTAAAATGTTGTTGTGGCACTATTTGCGGTAAAGTGTGGTGATGACACCATTTGTACTGAAATGTTGATGTGGCACAATTTGTGTTGAAATGTGGTTGTGATGCCATTTGTGCTGAAATGTTGTGGCACCATCTGCGGTAAAATGTGGTTATGACGTCATTTGTACTGAAATGTTGTTGTGGCACGATTTGTGTTGAAATGTGGTTGTGGCACCATTTGTGCTGAAATGTTGTGGCACCATCTGCGGTAAAATGTGGTTATGACATCATTTGTACTAAAATGTTGTTGTGGCACAATTGTGTTGAAATGTTGTTGTGGCACCATTTGTGGTGAAATGTGGTTATGACACCATTTGTACTGAAATGTTGTTGTAGCACCATTTGTGTTGAAATGTTGTGGCATATGGCACATGTGTTGAAATGTGGTTGTGGCACATGTGTTGAAATGTGGTTATGGCACCATTTGCGTTAAAATGTTATTATGATACAATGTATGTCAAAATGATGTTGTAGCACAGTTGTGTTACAGTGGTGTCGTGGCACGATGTTGTGCACCATTTTGGTATGTTGTGTGTTGAATTTTGTGGCACAATTTATGGTAACCGCTGTTGTGGCATTACGTGTGTTGAAATAGTGCTATGGCTCAATGTTGTGCACCATTCTGATGTGTTGAATGTTGTGACGCTATTTTTTGTTGATTGTTGTCGAGACACCAAATATGATGCGAAAAAACCTGGGGTCATTTTTGCAGTGATTCATCTCTCAAGCGTTTACATTTCTGGAAGAAAAAATCAATGCCTCAGCATTGGACGAGTATGCAGGGAGAGTTGCAATTTTACGACAGATTTTAGACAGGATTACGAGTACTAATAAGAGGAATAAACCTGGAAATGATGTTGGCCATATTGTTATATTATTTTTCTATAAAAATGTACCGAATGTTGTTGTGGCATTGGTACAAAAATTGGCCTATGGGCTCTTGTAGTGATGCCGTGCTACTATTGCACATGTTTCGAGCCTCTAAGCCTAAAAACGTTAAGACACTATTATGTGATGCCTAAACGAAAATGTTGTTGTTAGAGCTTGTACAAAGTAGGTATAACAGTACCACAAGTACAAAATAGAGATATTTCATTTCAAAGAACCTCGAAATTATTACAACAATTTATTCCGTTGCGTCAAAAAAATTACTTCGAATTGTTGCATAATCGGATAAAGGAAAAAAACTAAAAACACCAAAAATTAAGCTCGTTTTGAACTCCACACAGTAAAAAAAAAACTGCATAATTCGAATAATCAACGGAGGAGTATTAAAGGTGAACGTAATACTTTGTTAATGTAACGAGTTATTGTACATTGAATAAGAATTACGAAGGCAGCAAGCGTGAAATAAAGTTTTTGTGAAGAGGTATCGATGCGGAGATTATCGAATTATCGAGTCGAGTGCCCTCGTCCGAATCCCTGCGGGGCGTAAGTTGAGCATCGTTTTATTAAGAACCCTCTACATGGTCTAAAAGTACGGCGTGGAAACACTTCATGTGGTCTAGTTAAAGTACCTCAACAAAAGCCACCTCGCAACAATGAAACCTTACGCGCTTTTAATAACATCGTATTGCATTTTAATAATACAAACATTCGGCAAATCTTTTCTTATATAATGTTGTTATTTCTATATGCTCGCGTAATTCGTCCAACGTTGCATTTGTTGGCGCATTACGCGAAATGCCCACGATGAGTTTATTTGCGCGGAAATACACGAATTTTTTCCATCGAGTTGTATCGTCGATGTTCGACGGAATGCGAAGAATGAGGTTTTCGAGTGTGCCTTTGTAATCGAAGGGATCTAGTTTGTGTTTGTAATTTTGAAGAATGAATTTTAAGACTTTCGTTCGAGTAGGGACCAAAGTGAAGGTGTGAAAGAGGGCTTTTATTTGTCGTTCGGAGGTTTAATGAGTCGAAAAATTTAGGTTTTGTGTTCACCTGCAGTTATCGAGTAGCGATGGTTTATCGTTTGTAGGATTTGGATTTTAGCAAAAATTACTCGAAGGGCTAAGGAGATATTTTATTTTATTTTTGGTTGTCTCAATAATCAAAAAGTGATTGAAAATTTGTATTAAAAAAAACAT